>JAODAL010013867.1:0-89541 GCA_025379985.1 Phyllomedusa bahiana
CTTTTTGTCTGTTATTTATGCTGCAGTCTGGAATAAAGGATTAATGTCTTTGCAATCGGTGAGTGCCACTTTCTACTTCTCCTAAAGTTTGATTTGACTGTATCTAATCACTAACTAAATCACTGAAAGCTAGCCAACAAACTCCAAAACAAAAATAAATTTTTTTGGGCAGTTTCAGTGATTTATTTTTTTTTTCAAATTTTCTAGTAAAATTGAGCGAATTTACAGTGATTAATTAACTAATCACTAACCTCAATAATCATGTTCCTTCACGTCTGACAATGAGTCCATAATGTGAGCACTGACATCCTCTTGGTAAAAACTTACGTCTTTTATTTTTCATTAAAGCGCAATTCAACGGGTTGATGATCACTATGACATTATTTATCACTGTATGTCTCCCCATTAATGTATAACACCTTCCCTCTCGAGCTCTGTACTTGAATTATTACGTTCCTGTCAGCACCTTTGTTTACAGAGTGACTTATGAGTCACTAGAGGCAGCTGGATCTTTCTCTGCTCAGGTCACATCCACTACAGGGAAAAGTTTCTGAGCTGAGCTTCAAAGCACCCCCACTGATGATCAAAATTTTCTTGAGGTCATTGATCAATGGATGTCAAGGGAAATTGAGAAGTGGGAAGGAGGGGAGAAAAAGGGGTTCTGCCAAGGTTTGCAAAGAAACAGCAAAATTTTTTTTTTAAAATATCAATTACAAAGTTCAATATAATTCATTTGTAAACTCTTTAACGAATAAAAAGATAATCCCAGAGAACCCCTTTAAATGATGGTGCATGGCATATTTAAAAATCTATGGTGATTAATTTACCAACCAAAACAAAAAAAAATGCCATCTATTAGTTCTAGATGTATTGGAAACAGAAGAATGATAAAGAATAAGGATATGTGCGACTCTGTTTACTACCTGGAGCACCTACAATGAGCATCAGAACTAGATGGTCAAGTACATGTTCACCACTTACTTGGGAAAAAGATGGCACCAGGATGCACTATGGGATGAAGATAAGCTGGTGGAGACTGTTTGGTGCTCTGAGTGTAATGAATGACATGAATTCTCCTTCCATTTCATAGTTTTCTGCTCATTTGGTCAGCAGGAGTTTCTGTCTTATTTCTGTCTTCTGTAATCTGTGTTCGCTTATAGTGGCTGCATTGAAAATGCTCAGGATTCTTGCATGTAAGTGACTTGGCCACTTGTTAGTTTGTTTGGTCTTGTAGTATATTATCTAGTTCAGTTGTGTCAGGGCTAAAGTATGTTGTTTCTTGTCTCAGTTTTGCCTAAGTTTTGGAGGTGATAGTTGTAGAGAAATATAAATTTGGAGTTTGTCTTGTTTTTGTAGGGCCTTGCCCGGGACTTGCTGGGTCCTAAGACCATTTGCTGTTTAAAAGTCAGTAGTAGCTTAGAGATAAATATTGAGGGAACGTCTTCAGGGTTAATATCAGGGACAGAGGTTCCAGGGTTAGAGGAAGTCATAGTACAAGGTAGTTATAGGCACAATTATCAGCACTCCTTTTTCATTTCTGGAGTGTATCTGCATTTGAATCTCCACTAAAAGATGTCTTCATCAATCCACTGTCCATTTTCTGAATCAACTAATGTTGAGTTTATTTTATTAATATGCTTAATATTTCTATTTCATATGATGGCTGGTGTACCTCCCTGCTCTGCTAGTTGTTGGTTAGAGTCCACCAGAGTTCCAAGACTTGGCAATGTTCTGTTGGAAAATCTTGGCTTGTAAGTAGAGATGAGTGATTATAATCTACAAAGTTGAAATTGGCACGATTTTTAGGCTGATCGCGGGATTGGGGAGGTGTTGCGGACGGATGGATGGATGGACGGACGGACAGACAGACAGGCTTTTGAAAGGAGGGTGCATATTGTGCATCCCAGACTCTGCTTTGAACCTGCATTGAAATGGCATTTTTTTTACCATTGAAATTATACCATTTATTTTGTGCGTTCAAGTTTTTTTCATAGAGGCACCTTGTCATTAAATTTGGATACAGAAATTTTGTAGTAACCGTTGGTGTATTCATTGGTGCAAAAACCACCTTTTGCTATCTGTTTACCTTTAAAATAGCTGTATTGCACTTGGTGTGGCCCAGTTTTGTTCAAAGAGCCACCTTGTACTTAAATTTGGATACAGAAATTTTGTAGTAACTGTTGGTATATTTCAGTTTTGAGAAAAACCACCATTTGTTATCCGTAAAACTTTTAAATAGCTGTATTACACGTGGAGCGGCCCAGTTTTGTTCAAAGAGCAACTGTACTTAAATTTGGATACAGAAATTTTGTAGTAACTGTTGGTATATTTCATTGGTGAGAAAAAGCACCTTTTCTTATACGTATAACTTTTAAATAGCTGTATTGCACGTGGTGTGGCCCAATATTTTTCAAAGAGCCCCTTGTATTTAAAATTTGGGATACAAAAATTTTTTTAAGAAAATTTTGGTGTATTTCTTTTGTGAAAAAAACCACCTTTTGTTATACGTTCACCTTTAAAATAGCTGTATTGCACGTGGTGTGGCCCAATAATTTTCAAAGAGCCACCTTGTACTTAAATTTGGATACAGAAATTTTCTAGTAACTGTTGATGTATTTCATTGGTGCAAAAACCAACTTTTGTTTTCTGTTTACCTTTAACATAGAAGTATTGCACGTGGTGTGGCCCAGTTTTTTTCAACGAGCCACGTTGTACTTAAATTTGGATACAGAAATTTTGTAGTTACTGTCGGTGTATTTCATTGGTGCAAAAACCACCTTTTGTTATCCGTATAATTTTAAATAGCTGTATTGCACGTGGTGCGGCCCCAGTTTTTTTCAAATAGCCACTTTGGACGCCAATTTTGATTGAAATTTTTTCTAGTAACTGTTCTTGTTTGTCATTGCGAAAAAAAAAAGAAATTTCTCATGTGAACTTTTGAATAGTTTAATTGCACTCGGTGAATCTCTTTGGGCGATAGTGCACTTGTATGTAGTTTGTTGAAAATTTTAAAATTCCTAGACCAAGGGCATTTTGTAAACCCCTGGGACTAAAGGAAAAACACGTTGTTTTGTCTTAGGGTTCCCACCAGACCGCATTTCAAGGAAATTTCGATAGAAACAATTTGTTTCAAATTTCTATTGGGCGAAAATTGAGGTTTAACAATAGCTGTGTTTTCCGTTTTTCAGTAAGAGACTGTCAACAACCCCCAAATTACATTTTAAATCTTTTGAACATGGAGCAAAATGCAGGGGGTAGCAAGCAAAGGGGGGTGTAGGACTGGAAGGTAGGGGTACGAGAGAAGGTGCCCTTCCAGTGGGGGCTCAACACGAACCCGCGGATCTTCTTTTGCAGGACGTCGGGCCCTGTCACGCGGGGCGGTCCCCTTTGGAATCTCAGTAACAAAACAGCGTGGGCCAATCTTTTTCTTTAGGAATCACGCCCGCTCAATCCCCCCTGGGCAATCAAGGGAGCAAATTCATATGCTTGTTTTCCGTGTCTCTGCCACACCGCTATACGCATGATATCATTCGCTATTTAACCCCTTCCCGACATAGGGCGTATGGTAAGCCCTAGGGGAAGGATTCCCGCAAATGGATTTCCCAAACGCCCTGGGACGCGGGGGGGGCCCGCGGGCGAGCCCCCAACGATGCAACAGGGACCAGCGGTAAAATTACCGGGCCCCGCATGCCGTTCACCCCCGGCCAAGTGGGCTCCCCCCCGCGGGTGATTCCCGCTTTCATTACCGCACCCTGTCATGGCTGCGATAATAAAGCCGCGGGGGAGGGGATGGTTTCCTCCCCCCGCTCCCGGCGGCTCCCGAACTATAGTCGGCACCGATCTCCTCTTGATCCTGGGGAAGTGAACGGCACTTCCCCGGGGTCATCTTTGATGTCCCCATCCCCCGCAATGCATTGGGGGCTGGTGACAGGGGGTTGTCTGGCAACCAGTACAAGTATGTACTGTGAACTGGTCTGCATTTTTAACAGCAATTTGATGATTGCTGTTAGAAGAAAAAGTAAAAAAAAGTGAAAAAAGAAAAAATAAAGTAAAAAGTAAAAAAAAAAGTAAAACATAAGCACAACAATAAAATAAAAAAACGTAAAAACCCCCCTTTTTTCCCCTTTACAAACGCCAATCCCCCCCAAAAAAAGATCAAAAAATTAAATAAAGTACCCATTTTTGGTATCGCCGCGTGCGTAACGACCCCCCCGAAAAATCTGTCATTTAATTCCCCCTACGGTAAAGCCTAAAAAACAAAAAAAAAAAACAGTCACAGAATTCGATTTTTGTACATCTTGCAGCACAAAAAATTGAATAAAAAGCACAAAAATTTAGTTCACCCCCGAAAAAAAAAAAGTCCAACACGTCCTGTATATGGAAAAATAAGAAAGTTATGGCTCTCAGAAGACGCGATGCATAAATATTTTTAAACACAATAAAAACACTTTTTTTTTTTTTTAAAGTGCTTCAAAATTTTAAAAAACTATAAAAATGGGGTTTCCCCAAATCGTATCGACCCAGAAGTAAAGCTAATGGTCATGGAACGCACGGAGCGCTGTTAAAAATAAAAATAAAAAACACTACAGGATTGCATTTTTCTTCACCCTCCCTTTCCCAAAAAAGGTTTTTTAAATGTAAAAATTCTTGCCCCCAAAAATTTTAACAATAAAAACGTCACTCTTCCCGCAAAAAACAACCCCCTCACGCTCCGTACACAAAAAATTTAAAAAGTTATGGCTCTGATATGGCGATGCAAAAACGTGTTTTCCTTTTTAAATAAAGGTTTATTTTGTGTAAAGCATTTAAAACAAAAAAAAAAATATACAAATTGGATATCGTTTTTATGTTCGACCTTTATAATACTAGTAAGTCAGTTATACTGCACGGTGACCGGTTAAAAAAAAAAATAAAAAAAACACTCCCAGGAATGCTGTTTTTGTTCAAATGCCTCACAAAAACCTTAATAAAAAGTGACAAAGCGGCATACCCCCCCATAATGGTACTAATAAAAACATTAACTACCCCAAAAAACAAGCCCAGAATCATCCCCGTATACAAAAAAACGAAAACGTTAGGGCTATAAAACAGAAACAACTAAAACCCCAAATTTTTTTTTTTTTTGACCTATTTTATGTGTAAAGTAATAAAACAAAAAAAAATATTTAAAATCTTTTCATTGCAATTGTTCCCACCCCCATAGTTAAGATTCCCGTATTTTTCAAAAGCACGGGGAAGCGTAAAAATTTAAGTCAAAAAACAAGGCGGATTGGTTTTTTCCCCCCCCCCATTTTCATAGCCCCAAAGCAAAAAAAAAAAAAACTTTGTAAAAACCTGTGCACCCAAAAAAGTACAAATACACCCCCAATGAGTTTTTTGAGGCGTGCTGAATCCAAAATAGGTTGCTTATGGAAAGGTTTTTTCCTGTTTGGAATTTGGGGGGTTTGTATATTGACATGGCCCCACCCAAAAACTGCATTCCAAAAGCCAAGTAGCGCTCCCCCTTTTACCCCCTGCCATGCGCCAAAAAGGATTTTCCCCAATGTAGGGGATTTCCGAACTTGGGAAAAAAATTGGTAACAAGTTTTGGTGCTTTTTTTTCCAGGATTTCCCTTTTAAAAAATTTAAAAAATTTTTTAGCAAAATTGCGATTATGGAAAAAAAAAAATTTTTTACATTTTCATAGCCTAAAGCAAAATTTTTTTTTGACACACCTGGGGGTCGATATGCTCACTACACCCTGGGTATATTCCTTTAAAGGGGTTAGTTTCCAATATGGGGGGGATTTTTAGGGGCGTTTATTTAAAATTTTGGAACCCGGGTGTCCGCAACCTGAAATGGCCCCCAAATAAAATGGAATGAAAAGAGATCCGATTCCATAGGGGGCCTCCTATTTGGGGCTTGTGGTTAGCCAAATAATGCACTAGGGCCCTATGGGTATCTTGAAAAAAGGCGAATCTGGGGGAAACAATATTAGTTGTATTTCCTGTCAATTTACGTATTCTTTTTGAAAATGTATAAAATTTAAAATCTGCAAAAAAAAAATGACATTTTTAAAATTTCAAACCACTTTTTCTTTAATTCCCGTGAAACACCAATGGGTTAAAAATTTTAAAAGCGGTTTTGAATACTTTAAGGGGTGTAGTTTCTTAATGAGGGCATTTTTGGGGGTATCTAACTACAGGCCAATCAAAAAACATTAAACTGGACTGGTTCCTAAAAAAGTATATTGCAAATTTTGTTGAAAATTGAAAAATTTCTACTAATTTTTAAACCCCTAAAAGTCGAAAAAAAAAAAAAGACATTTAAAAAAAAAGATGCCAAACTACAGCAGACAAAGGGGTAGATGCCAGTTATAAAATATTTTGAGTGGAATAACTATCTGTTTACATCAGAAATTTTTGAAGTTTAAAATTTGGGAATTTTTTTGAATTTTTCACGATTTTTTGATATTTTTAAAAATAAAAAAAATTTTTTGGACCCCAAAATTTCTTATATCTTAAGCACAATGTTACGAAAAAAAAATCCTGAATTTACATGGAAGGTTAAAGTGTCAAAAAGTTATTCTCACATAAAGTGAAAATGACGATTTCAAAAATAGGGTCTGTCAGAGAGGCCAAAACTGGCTCCCCGGGGGGTAAGGGGGGTTTTAAAAAAGTCGGGACTTTTTAAACACATATGCAAATGGATACCGATACAGATGGAAAATAAGGCAGCCATTTGTTCAACCCAAATGAGTGAAACATGCCCGGGTACTACAGTGATGTGAAAAAACCTTTTTACAAATTAGAAAACTTTGAAAAAGATGAGACAAAAATTTGGGGGATCAACCATTTACCACTATCTTGAAAAAACAATGATCCTCCGTGGCTTACAAAAAAAAAAAAAAGACTGGGACTCACAATTCCAGAGAGTTTAAAATTGAATGGGAAAAATCTTGACAGACGTTTTCTGAAAAAAATACAACTAATGTGGAAATGAAACAAGAAAAAAATTGCTAAATTGAAACAAGAAATGAACAGTAGAGCATCCCCTTGATCCCTATGTTTTTTGAAAAATACAAACGTATCATGACAATATAAAAACAACATCCACAAATGGAGGAAGCTATTATGAAAGTTAAAAAAAACCAAAAATACAGGGGTCTCAAAAATTATCCCAAAAGGGGGAAAATATATTCTTGGGGCAAAAAAGAAGAATTTTTTCCAAAACCCTACTTAAAAAAAACTAATGCTTTCCCAATAGCGAGAGATAGGGGCTGTCAGTTTCTTGACGTGAAACTTGCGGAACAGTCACCACATCTACCGCAGACCCTATGGCAATCCCATGCTAACCATGATCCCATAACGCCGATATCTAATCCATGTATGAATACAAGGGCATACCTTGATGCAATCCGTACAGGAGCAAGATCATTTGACCATCCTTTTTTAGACGGAAAAACCAAAGGGCGTGCCGGGCGTAAACACAAAGGGAGGTCGAAATTAAAAACTATCGCTCCCCAAACAGAAAACAACGGGACCCGGTATTGAACCTGTCAGCAACTATCTTACCGACAGGAGAGGTACTGTCCAAAGGGCTGAACTTTGCACCAACCAATTCCCGGGGAAGTTTGGGGACTAAAAGATGTAAACAAGTTTGCCCCACTCCTCACTGTCAAACATCATTTTGCTATGCAGCAAGAAGATTTGGATCCATCTGATGTTGATACAGTACCTTTAACAGAGACACATATTACATCGGACCAAGTACCAGTTCAAGCTCCAGTAACATTCAGGGACTTGAAAGCACTAACAGAACTCAGGTCATTACAAAGTGAAAGTAGACATCATATCACACATGTTACTAAATTTTCTTTGTCTAACCCATATTTTTATCCCATACAGTCTCGTCCAGAGATCCTTGACGTCTTCCAGGAATGTGTAGAGCGAGATCTCATCTCGCTCTCGGATTCTTTGAATGACGTACAGGATATGTATAACCACAATTTACCGCCGCAAGAAAGAACAGCTCTACAACAACTCAAAAATAATCCACATATAATAGTAAAAATGGCGGACAAAAGAGGTGCCGTCGTGGTAGACTCAGGTCTCTATAGAAAATTAAATTTGGAAATGTTGCATGTCATCACTACTTATAGACCTTTGAAAAATAACCCCACGATAGCCTTCCAAAAAAATCTGAAAAAACTTCTGGATGAGGGGATTGTGATGGGTGTTTTAACTCCAAATTTGGCGGAACAACTTTACAATCCTTACCCCAAAATCCCCATCATACACTCTTTACCGAAGACACATAAGAACCTTTTCCCACCACCTCTCAGACCAATAGTGTCGGGTATTGACTCCTTTTCTGAAAAACTAGGGGCATGGGTAGATCACCACTTGCAACCCCTCATTCCCCATATCCCAGGATTCATACGAGACACCAAACAGGTGGTTTTACAACTGGAAATGGTGACATGGGATAAACATTTTTTGTGGTTAACATGTGATGTCATTGGGCTATACCCTTCCATCCCCCACGATTTGGCATTAATGAGCCTAAAAAAAATTCTATACAAACATAGCAATTATGACCCGAATTTATGTGAATTTCTAGTTATGTCCACAGAGTTTTTGTTGAAACACAATTTTTTCTCCTTTGATCAGGAATTTTTCCTCCAATTGTGTGGAGCCTCGATGGGGGCAAAATTTTCGCCTTCCCTGGCGAATATTTACATGAGCTTATGGGAGGAGGCGTTCTTGTTCTCCGATAGTAACATCTTTGCCTCCCATATCAGGTGGTACGGTCGTTATATAGACGACCTCCTCCTGATATGGGAGGGCCCCCTCGATGATGTCATCAATTTTCTCCAGTATATAAATAGCAATTCAATGAATCTAAAATTCACTTACCATCTTCATGGGGATACTATAAATTTTTTGGATGTCACTCTAAAAGGGTCAGTGAGGAAATCGAGTTACAATTACCCCCTTTATTAAACCCTCTTCACAAAATTCAATTTTACATGCTACTTCTTGCCATCCACACCATGTTACATACCTACGGGGGAATTAATTCGCACCAAAAGAAACTGTAGATTACATGCAGATTTCGAAGTACAACAAACACGGGTTCTTAATAAGTTGAGACAAAGAGGTTATACTGACAAAAATTTGAAATGGTCAAGAAAAAAAGTTGAATCCATGACACATACCAGTGTATTAATGGATAGAAAAAGAAAACAGGATAATTTTTCGGGCATTACTTTTTCTACCACATACTCTCCACAATACAATAAAGTGGTTGGCATTATGAAAAAATACCTCCCGATCTTGTACTCACATCCCAGTTTGTCTAATGTAATGTGTAAGGGAGTGAGATTTATTCCCAAGAAAGCACCCAATATAGGCTCCATCATCTCTCCAAGTCTGTTTCTCAGTTCAAACAATATGCCAAGAAGTACTTGGCTCACAACCACTGGTTGTTTTTGTTGTGGACATAGGATTTGTATCACCTGTAATTACATGGAGGTTAAGAATACCTTTTTGTCTTTTGTTACCAAAAAAAGCTACAAAATTAGACAATACATTAATTGTAACACGAAAAATGTGGTATATATTATAGCTTGTACAACCTGCCAAATACAGTATGTTGGTTGCACTTCTAATTCCCTTAAAACAAGAATTAGACGCCATATCTCGGACGCCAAAAGAGCGCAATGGCTAACTACCATGTCCGCTGCATCCAAACATTTCATAGAAAATCACAGTAGCGATATAACATCTCTTCGTTGTATGGGCATAGAAAAAATCACTATGGATGCTAGGGGAGGCAATTCACGGGAAAAACTGTTGAATTGTGAGGCAAAATGGATTTTTACCCTTAAAACTCGGCAACCATACGGTTTAAATGTAGAACATGACATTTTATACCACTATTAGTATGTCTCTGCTTCTGAACTTGTGTTTTAGAATGTTACTAATTTACTTGCTTTCTTTATACATACTTTGTTGTGAGTTTAGACGGCAATCTCTAGCACATATTTGTTTTTTATGTTTGTGTTTGTGATCTTACCTCTGTGGTATTTTAAGGGTTAAGTTTTTCAATGGGCTACGCCCGACTTCCTATTTAAACCCTCCCTGAATGCTACCTATCAGACCAGGCATAAGGTGCACGTCACTGAAAATCGTCGGTCCGTTCTGAGAGAGCATCCGGCTGCACACTGTGGAGTACGGCGCATGGTCTGCACTGCTATCACGTATGTTTTTTCTACTGTTTTTTTATTCGACTACAATAAAAAGTATATATTTTTAATCTATACTGGCTTGCCATCCTATACCTGTCATAAAGTCAAGATACATTTTTGGGACGCTGTGTACAAATCCTCAATCTGTTCTTCAGTGGTTAATGCAACCTGCATCCAGCAGTCTTACCTCCTCATCCTCCCAGTCACGGCCACAAATGTCGTCATCATCATCGTCAGCATTCGTCCAACATGAAGCGTAGGCAGCCCAAATGTCAACTCGTGTACCCACCACTGTTGATACTCCATTATCTGGAAACCTCTTTGATGACAAAATGCGGTTGGGGTCAGAAGGCATTTCAAAAGATCAAGAGGCCAAAGAGGATGATTTTGTCCCGCTCTGATGCCCAATCGCTGATGCCATCAGAGGAGGAAAAGGAAGCCGGTCAATCGGCAAAAATCCCGGGCGGACGGCAACGCCTTGCAGTGCCTCTTGCTTGCAGCCCGCAGCTCCAGGATGCAGAATGTCAGGACGAGGAAGTCACCTGTGTTGATGATGATGATGACGACATTGCGGATCCAACGTGGTCTTTTCAGCAGAATTTGCTTGTGAGCGCTTCATCACTGGACAAGGAGGAAGATGATGGGGTAGTGTCAGTACGGGTCCCGCCTCAAAAAGGGAGAGGGCAGTAGCACAAGTCTGCCAGCCACAATCATGGGAAACACCGCTTCTTGCTTATCGCCGTCGAAAAGGTCCAGGTCCTATCATGCCTGGGCCTTTTTCGATCAAGCCTCTGATTCACCCAGCGATGTCATATGCTGCCTTTGCCGTAAAAGTATCAGTAGAGGGAAGAATCTTAGTTGTTTAACCACCACCAACATGTCTAGTTATATGCAGCGAATGCATAAGTTGAAATGGAGGGAACACTAGTCGAAAAAAGGCCACACCGATCCCGGGCTTCCAACCACAGTCACACCCTCTGTCTCTGCCTCCTCCTCCTCCTCTTGACCAAGCATTCCTCAGCTGACCATGTCTCTCAACATCATGATAAAGTATCAGCTTCAGCCTCGCCGTCGCCCAAGAACCACCAGCACCACCAGAGACCCATCCTACCCCTTCACCTTCCACTATTTTGACCTGCACACCGTACAGCGGCCAGTCTAGCAGCCAGCCTTCTGTCTACCAGGTTTGGGAGCAGAAGAATCACTATAACCCAAAGCATCTTAAAGCCTAAAGCCTGAATGTCGGCATTGCCAGGCTTTTGGCCTTGGAAATGTTGCCTTTCCGCCTGGTGGACACAGATGGGTTCCGCCACATCATGGCCCTTGCCTGCACCCAATACCAGATGCCGAGCAGGCATTTCTTTTCCAGAAAAGCCGTCCCTGCCCTGGTCAGCCACGTGCCATCTAAAATTTCAAGTGCGTTGTCTGCATCTGTGTCCGGCAAAGTCCATCTGACAACCGATACATGGACTAGTAAGCATGGACCAAGGCCGCTATATCTCTGTGGCAGCTCACTGGGTAAGATGGGTGGTTGTCTCTGGTTGTGACGGTGGCTCTCAGGCTCGGCGCACACTCTTCAAAACCGCAGGGATGGTACAGGGTTCTTTCCCCCAAGGTTCACTGGTAGCATCAAGTGCCCACAGAAAACAGGCCGTGTTGAAATTAATCTGTCTTGGAGACCGTCAACACACAGGTCAGGAGCTGTGGACGGCTCTTTGCAATGAGACCGAGCGCTGGCTTGGTGACAAGAACCTTGTGCCAGGCAAGGTGGTGTGCAATAACGGTCGAAATCTCCTGGTCAGGTAGACTGGAGCACATCCCTTGCCTGGCACACGTCATGAACCTTGTCGTCCAGAAATTTCTAAAGCGCTACCCGGGTCTGGACTGTCAGCTGAGGAAGGATTGAGGTCTGAGCTCACACTTCCGCCTTTTGCACCTTGCTTCGTCCCACCTGGCTGCGCTGCAGCGTCAGCTCGGCCTCCCTGTCAACCATCTCATTGTTGACGTGGCAACACGCTGGAATTCCACTCCACATGCTCCAGCGATTTTAGCAGCAGCACAATGCCATTACGCAGTACAAAGTGACACATGACCTGACAAGCAGTGGTGCGGACCTCGGGGTGTTGAGCCACCGAGAGTGGAGGCAGGTGAAAGAGCTCTGCACCATCCTTGCCAGTTTCGAAGAAGCCACCAAAATGGTCAGTGCGGACAATGCCCTTATCAGCATGAGCATTGTGATGATCTTAGTTCTGGAACGATCGTTGGACACTCTGAAACAGCAGGTCCCGCCAGCGATGGAGGAGGAGACGGACACAGATGCGGACATAGAGCCTTTCTCTCCGTCGAATCCAGAAGGCCCGACAGTTTCACAACTTTATCGGTCTTTGTTAGGCTGTGGTTCGGGGCCCAGGTCTAGTGCAAGTTGGCGCCTCAGCTCTCAGGGTACAGCATCTGAGGCAAGTCAGGGCTGTGTTGAAGCAGAGGCGGAGAAAGCGGAGGAGGAGGATGAGGTATTCCTGGAAACCGACGTTACCGATATCCCTGCCTTGCATGAGGTTGGCACAGATTTGAGGCGAAGGGGGAAGATGAGGAAGATCAGTTTGTTAGTGCCCCTCGACCCAGAGGCTATGGAAATCAAGGCTCCCTCTCTCACATGAGTGCTTGGATGCTCCATTTCCTCCAACATGATCCTCGCAATAAGGCCATCAAAATGAACAACAGTTACTGGGTGGCCACCCTCCTCGATCACCGGTACAAAGCGAAACTCAGAACTTTCCTTCCACCCACCCAAATAGAGAGTAAATTGCAGGAATTGGAGACCATGCTCATTGATCAACTGGAGACATTTGTTGCGTCTGCTCCACGTTCTTCAAATGTCACGGTGGAACATTGTCAGCAACGTGACAGCAGTAGAGGGCCAAGTAGCCGTAGCGGCAGCAGCAGACATTGTGGCAGAAGCCTAATGGCAGACCTCTGGCAATCCTTATTTACCACCTCACCAACGCATGTAATGCAGGGCACACATACAACTCACAGAGACTGGCTTAAGATCATGGTGCACGACTATCTGCGTCTCAACACCGATGTTTTTGGATGTGTTACAGATGTAGGTTATTCTGAGGACATGAAGTATGGAGCATGGACAGAGAACAAAGTACAGAGACAATTTCCTCCAGCACGTTGAGTAAAACGAGAAAAAGAAAGCCAAGAAAAGGGGCACCTGGGTGAAACAGGAGCGTCAACCACCAGCATTTCCAAGTGAAGCTCAATTGGTCCGCACTCATACAGAGGGACAAGCACTCTCGTAGAGGCAGAAATTTCTCAAGCGCTACCCAGGTCTTGACTGTGTACTGAGGAAGGCTGGCGGTCTTAGCTCACACTTTCGCTTCCGCACTCAGCTTCAGCATGACTGTGTTCGTTGCTGCGTCATAAGGGTATTTTTGCCATGTTAATGGATGAGGTACGCCAGCCTGGGCTCTCACCACACCCACTGTAACTCGGGCACTGCTAGCTGATCCTGTGTGTTAATAGATGACGAACACCAGCCCTGGCTCTCACCGCACCCACTGTAACTCCGGCCCTGCTAGCTGAACCTGTGTGTTAATAGATGATGGACGCCAGCCTTTGCTCTAACCACACCCACTGTAAGTCCGGCCCTGCTAGCTGAACCTGCGTGATCCACGTTTACAGCCTCACTCGCATTGATCAGTAATTTCCTTCAACCCACTTGACAGTAGAATGCAGGATTTTCAGACAGGCCTCGTTGACCTACTGGGGACAAGTGTTTCGTTTGCTTCACATTCTAATGACACGGTGGAACATTGTCACCAGTAGAAAGTAACTCTAGCAGTAGCCGTATTGGAAATCGAGTTGTTTTTAATATAGTTTATTTCTTATTGTGAAATTTTCTGCTGATGGTCCATAAGGGCACCTGTGCGGGTTTTTGGGTCATGCTGCGTTACAGGATATGGATAGTCAATGTCCATTTCACTAAAATACTGCTTCAAAGACTACTTTAATCCAGCACTTTTAATCTGTGGGTAATGCAGGTTTGAGGGTCAAGCTGCGGTCAAGGACAGGCATATACAATGTCCAGTTCAACTAAAATGGTGGTTCAAAGACTCCTTTTTCCGGCACTTTTTAATCTGTGGGTCAGACAGGTTTAATGGTCATACTGTGGTCCAGGACAGGTATAGTCAATGTCAAGTTCAAGTAAAATGGTCATTGAAAGACTCCTTTTTTCCGGCACTTTTTTAATCTGGGGGTCATGCAGGTTTCAGGCTCATACTGTGGCCCAGGACAGGTATAGTCAATGTCCAGTTCAACTAAAATGGTGGTTCAAAGACTCCTTTTTCTGGCACTTTTTAATCTGTGGGTCATGCGGGTTTTGGGGTAATGCGGCGGTCCAGGAAAGGCATAGTCAATGTCCTGTTCAACTAAAATGGTGGTTGAAAGACTCCTTTTTCTATCACTTTTTAATCTGTGGGTCAGGACAGAGATAGTCAATGTCCAGTTCAACTAAAATGATGGTTCAAATCATACTGCCTTCTGGCACTTTTTAATTTGTGGGTCAGACAGGTTTAAGGGTCATGCTGTGGTACAGGACAGGGATAGTGAATAGTCTGTGAGTTTTGTTCTGTGACTCTTGTTGCCTAATTGTCTTGCCTAAGATGTAGCACGTATCCAGTTTACTGTTTTGGATGCTAATTCTAGCTTCTCCACCCCTGTTTGGGTGTAAGAATGAAGGTGTTGTTCCTCTCCCATAGACTTTAATGATCATCGGCGATAATCTGTTATCGACTATCGTAAATCGTCATGATAATTGCCGATATCGACTATCGAATCAATAACGATAGTCGACGTAATCGCTTATCACTACTTGTAAGCATCATGTAGATACAACTCTGACACACAACACCTACATAATTACTGTAAGACTAAGTCCTCCTCCTTATGGCAATGGCATTCTCTATTGGCCACAGAATATGTCTAGAGATGATTCTAAATGATTTCTCAAAAATTCGATTCGCCCCGAATTTATTTGCTGCGAATTGCGTTAAATACAGCTATTTTCTGGCTACAGAGAGCCTGTGTATGGTGTTGTAGAACATTGTGCCATGCTGAAATATGCATATGGAGCATGCTTTGGTGTTGAAACAATGCTGTGTTTTAGTATGAAACGCAGATGTCAGGTGCCGCTCTTAGCAGCACTTCAAACTTCACTTATCTGGACAGTTACAGGGGCAAACCTGACAATACAACTGAAGCGGGAACGCAGTCTGACAGGGTAATGTCAGTATCAGCTGGAAAGAATCAAGCTGTGGGCCAAGATCCCACTATAGCGTCAAATAGCGCACTCCTTTTACACCGTCATCATATGATTCCACGGATTATGACAGAATCGGTTCTGTTAAAGGCTGATACGTGTAGAGCCCCCCCCCTCCAAGAGTGGAGTCGGTGTCAATTTTGCGCTGACATCACTGATCATTTTGCCCTTCTTTTGTTCCGTCAGCGTCCGCTTTCAATTGGTAAATAATCCATCAGTATTGTTAAAGCCAAAAAGAATCAGGAGTTGATCCAAAACAGAGATGACAAGTAAATTGGATATTTGCATGTCTTCTGTTTTTTGTATCCACTCCTGCTTTTGGCTACCTAATCATCAGACAATCCTGATGCAATCAAAGGACCATGTCATAGTGACCTTATGGCTTCTCCGAAGACATAATCAGTTGTATTTGTCCTTTTCATTCCTGCTGACAGATGAAAAGAAGGGGAAAACCAAACATAGTGGCAACGTCATAGAGTGGTGGATGTTGAAAACAGCATTTGGAAACCACAGAGTGGTCGAGTGAGAGAATGGTCAGTTTGCAGCAGCATGACTAAGCCACAGAGAGGCACAATGACAGAATGTGGAGGTGGCAATAACATGAGTATGCCACAGAGTGGCACAATGACACAGTTTGGAGGTGGCAACAATATGAGTAGGCCACAGAGTAGCACAATGACAGAGTGTGGAGGTGAGAGTAGCAGCAGCATGAAGAGACCTGAGTGGTGAGGTGGCAGAAGCATCAGAAGGCTACATAATAGCCCAGTGAAAAGTGGGGAGGTCGGTGACAATACCAGTCCCTGGTAAAGATGGTGGGTGGTAGAAGGAGCAGCTGGCAGCAGATGTGTGGCATGGGGCAGGTGGCAGCATCAGAATAGTAGCTGAGGCAGGTAGCCATAAGAATCCAGACTCATTTCTCAACGTTTGGGTGGTGACATGGCTGATCTAATCTGATACATCTTTCATTGGTGTCTAGAAATCCTGGCTGATACATGCCTAATTCATCTTGATAAAGGTGAGTCTCTCCACATTTCAGGCGGTCATGCGAGTTCTCTTGGGGTAACTATTGCCCCCACTGCACTGAACACCTGCTCTGATGCCACACTACTGGCCAGGCAGGACAGCTTCTCCAGCGCCAAACATTTTGTTAGGTTTCAGGGGCGTGCTCCAAGTCCACCCTTTAGTCTTTGCTTGCTGCTGCTGGTGAGTACCTTCCTCACTAGGTGGGTGATGGAAGCTGCTCATCAACGACTCATGACTCAGGTTGCTGCTGATGGAGCTGGTGCTTCTCCTAACCCCCAAACTCCCACAGCAGCTGTGGCAGTGGTACGTGAGCTCTGAGAAATCCCCCAGTCAGACCTGCCAGAGGATGGACGGTGGCGCAGATAGGCAGCGGCCAAATGACTACATAGAATGTCTCTATAGTACTTGAGTTTGTCCTCCATCTCGGCAGGTGAAAAAATGCCCCCATTTTGGACCGGTAGCGAGGGTTCAAGAGGGTGGAGAGCAAGAAGTCATCCTTCTGCCTGATGGTGACTATTCGGCAGTCACTACCCATGCAAATCAGCATGCAGCGGGCAATCTGCACAAGTGACTCTGAGGGTCTCCCTGACCAGGGTCATCGGCCTTGTCTTCCTCATCTCTATCTACCTCCTCCAGCTGCTCCTGCCCCTCCTTTCCTGTCACCTGGATAAAAAAAAAAAAACATTTCACCAGATATTGCTTGTGTTCCAATGTCCTTCTCCTTCTCCTCATAATGAAATCATTAATGGCCTTTCTCTGATTATAGAGTCGGTCCAAAATGAAGGCTGGAATTCCATTGGGCGGAAACGTCACATATCAGCCTATGTTGGGGGAGGCTGTTCTGCCGCTGCAGCTCAAGGAGGGTGTGCTCGGCAGTGTATGGAATGGTTGAAGTGCATGCAAAGTTTCCTGGCCACATCTTGCAGATGGCTGGAAGACTCGAGGAACCATTTGACAACCAGATTGAACACGTGCGGCATGCAGGGCACATGGCTCAGGTGTCTTCGGTGCAGTGCGGACATCATTTTCTTTCCATTATCTGTCGCCCCTAGTTTTGATTTTCAGAAAGCCACAAATCAATTTAATATTTCTTGATGCAGAGCAGTTCCTCCTCTGTGTGAATTTTCGCCCAGGCAACCCTGGCGTAGAACTGCGTGACACCATCGTGCCCTGCACATGTGGTATGATGGAGCAGTATTAAGACTTGTGGAGGCTGAGGTTGTGGAGGAGGAGGAGATGGACATTGGCGCAGGATCAGACGTTTGACAACATGGAGGAGAAAGTGACGTCTCCTGTCCAAGTTGCTGGTGTGGCTGGGTTGGAATCACATTTGCCCAGTGGGCTGTAAAATACATGTACTGTGCCTGACTGTAGTTATAGCTCCACATGCCTGCACTGCCATGCACCTTGGAAGACACCGATAAGCTCAAGGACTGGCCCACCTTCTGTTCTACATATTTGTGCAGGGCTGGTACTGCCTTTTTTGAAAAGAAATTATGTCTTGGGACTCTACACCTCAGCTTGGCACAAGCCATCAGTTATCTGAACGGTGAAGAGTCCACCACTTGAAAAGGGAGGGACTGCAGTACCACCAACTTGGGCACGGTCAGCTTTTGCACCTTAGGATGCTTCACTTTCTGCCCACAGACTCTACATATACACATGTTCAGCTCCTCAGGTGTAAAAACTCCACACCCCCGATAGGTATTTTACACCAACTCCCTCATTACTGACTCCCGCTCCCCCTCGTGACCCCCCTCGCTGCTACATTACATGTTCCATTTTTACTTTTTGGGGATTTTAATTTTCCGCTTCTCCCCCCCTGTTTGGGTTTAAAAATGAAGCTGTCTTACTTCCCATAGACTTCAATGGTCATCAGCGATAATCTTTTTATCAACTAGGGATATCTCAAAAAGGGCTGATATCGACTATCGATCCAATAACGATAGTTGACACAATCGCTTATCACTACTTGTGACAGATTAAAAGAAGGGGAAAACCAAACATAGTGGCAACTCAAGAGTTTTGGAGGGGGGAAACAGCATAAAAACCACAAGGGGGTCAACTAGAGAGTGTTCGTTTGGGAGCCGCATATTTTTCCACAAGTGGAAATGACAGATTGTAGGGGGGCAGCAGCATTTAGGCCACAGACGGGGACAATTACACATATTTGGTGGCAGAGCAACAGCACAGCATCAGGCCCGGAAAAATGACACAAGTCATAATTTTGAGTTTACGCAGCTAGGGGACATAATGAGGAGGGGGCAGTAACAACAACATCAAAAATTTCAGAGAAAGGGGCAGGTGAATAGCTGGGGATACAGCAGCAGCACAAGAACTTTATGGTGAGGGGCAGCAGCATCAGAAGGTTTTATAATAGCCCAGGAAAGTGGGGAGTGGGGCAATACCATCCCGGGAAAGATGGAGCAGCTGGAACAGATGTGTGGAATTAGGTGGGTGGGAGCATCAGAATTAGTTGAGGAGGGAGCCAAAAAATCCAGGGGGCAGGGTCTTGAAGAAGGATGTGGTCCGAGGGACCAAAATAAACTTTTCGGGATCACTCCATCACCATGTTTGGAGGAAGAAAAGGGCATTTTAAAATGGGGGAATTGATTTTAACAAAGTGGGAATTTTGTTTAGAATTTCAGGAAAACTTCGTTCTGAACGAAGTCGAATACTGGGGTGACTTCGGTTGAACGCATTGTGCTTTTGATTGATAAAATGGCTGCGAGCACATGGCGTTACATGGGGCAAAGCGCTCTGGGAGAAGAAGGGGCATAGCCTGCATGACAGGTGCAGAGAAGAAGCCAATCAGAGACCAGCGGGATCTGGACGTCACCGCACTATAAAAGTCCGGCGCGAACGGCTGGGACTCAACACTCCACTCACTGTACTGACTAGGAAAGTGCTGCCGCGGCTGATTGTAATAGCTCTTACGAAGAACAGATTTTTTATACAGCGATTTTTGTGGGTGGTCTCAGCTGTCTCAGAGACTCTTCTCTTAATGTTCTATTTCTATTTTTTTGGTATTGGATCTGAAGTCCAGTGTGTGTCCGCTGCAGCTGCATATACATTTTAATGCTATCTGCTCAGCAGCATATTGAATATCCCAAGGGGAACAAGCCATACTGTTTATTCATTTAAAGAAACTGCATTTTTACAATACAATACCACTTCATTTTTGGCTGCTCAATTCTTTGCGCAATTTACATCCTAGGGGTTAATTAAGCTTTGTTTATCCTGCTGTGTTGACTACAAGAAACCGTCATTTTTCACTCGCAAAAAATACAATTGTCCTGTAGCATAATTCACAAGCAAAGGTTAATTACAATTTTTTCTCTTGTTGTGTAGCGTAAAAAAAACACCATTGTAACACGCTACAAAGCTAAAAGTTTTTGGCTGCTCAATTCTTTTGCGCAATTTACATACAGGGGTTAATTAAGCGTTTTTTTTTCTGCTGAGGTGGACTCCAAGAAACCGTCTTTTTCAGCAAAGGGGGGGGGGGGGGGGGTGGGGGGAATTTTAGGTCGCCTAAATATACTATTTTCCTGTACAATAATTCACAAGCGAAGATTAATTACAATTTTTTCTCTTTTTGTGTACGTAAAAAAAAAAACCGGCCCATTGTAACAGGGTTACAAGTAGTAGTTTGGGGCCTGTCAATTTTTTTGGGCGCAATTTAAAACCCGGGGGTTTTTAAAAAGGGTATTTTTTTTTCTGCTGTGGTGACAAAAAAAAACCCGTCTTTCACCCCCAAAAAATTAAATTTTTCCCTGTAGCAAAATTCAAAGTAAAGGGTTTTTAATTACAATTTTTTTCTTTTTTGTGTAGAGTAGAAAAACCCCCTTTGTAAAAACGTACAAGCTCGATTTTGGGTTGTAATTTTTTGGGGCCCCAATTTTTTTCCCGGGGGTTTTAATTAAGCACTGTTTTTCTGTGTGGTGACTAAAATAAAACCGTCTTTCCCCCCCAAAAAAACTTTTTTCCTGCAGCCAAATTTCAAAAGGGCGGGGGTTTAAATTTTACAATTTTTTTCTTGTTGGTAGCGTAGAAAAACTTTTTGTAAATGCAAAAAAGTAGTATTTTGTGGTCCCCAATTTCCCTTTTGGAAATTTTTACACCCGGGGGTTTTTTTAAAGCGTTGTTCTGCAGTTTGTATCATTTAATAAAAAATTTTTGCTTTTTCACTGCCACAGAAGAAATTCGGGTAGCATGTTTCTTTTCCCGGGGTTTAAATTAAACCTTGTTTGTGTTTTTAAATATTCAGTAAAATACACAGTTTTTTTTAAACGGCACATAAAGTAAATTTTTTTGGGCCCTATTTGGGGGAGCGAATTTATATCCAAGGGTTCCCCCAAAAGTTTTTACGGGGTTTTCTTTTTGGACTAAAATACAGGGTGTGTTTTTACTATACAGATAGCTTCATAAAACATGTCTGTACTTTTTAGAAAAAAACAGTATGCCCAGAAGAGGGGGGGGCCTTCACTTCGGTGGCAGGGCACAAAAATTCTGGGGCCCAGGTCGCAGACAGCAAGGGGCATCCCCAGCGGGGTCACTCGGTGGGTCCAACTGCCGCTGTATCTAGGGGTTGTGTTTTTGTTCAGAAACCCCAAGGTTTTTTGATTGGTTATTTGGTCTTTCCACTTCTCCCAGATGAATCGGGACAACCCCAGTCAAGGAGTCGGTGGGAACGTCAGAAAAAAACCCTTAGTTGGCAGGGCCCCGGGGGGGGGTTTCAGGGCCCCTCACCTTTTCCCTAAACCCCCCTTGTCCCACCCGGGTTTCCCCTCAGCCAGAGTTCTACTATGGGGGTCTGGGCTAAAGGCCACTATATAGCAAAGATGAACAATTGGGGGGCGTCAGAAAGTTACTTGGCAGCAAAGAAAGGGCCCCCAAATTACCCCCTTCTTTTGCAGTGGGCGGCAAGTATAGATGTTGAGAGGGCAGGGGTCATGTTGTGAGGGGTCAGCTTTTTGATACCAAGCCCGGTGATGGGGGGACAGCAGTTGACGGAAACACAAATAGATGTAAATGTCCCCCAAACCGAAATTGGGGGGGAGCCGGGGGGAGGAAAGGGGCTTCATCATGTCGGGGAAAAGAGAGCGTAAGCTTTGCGCGTCAGGCGGGGTTTTTTTCCCAGAAAGCAAGTGGGTCGTGTGGGTGATCAGCGGGGATAGCAGCGGGTTTTGAGGTGGGGAAGCCAAGCGGCCCAGGGGGGGTAAAAAAAACCCCGCTTCGCAGGTCAAGAAAGTCCCGGCACGGGGGGTCAGCGAGGGCAGCGGGGCAGTAGTCTATCAGTGGGAGCTTTGGGCGGAAAAACCGGGTACTCGGCGGTGTGGCAGTTCTTTGCTAAGACACCGGAGGACCAAATAGGGGTTTTATAGGGTGGGAATCTGTAGGCAGAAAAGGAAGCAGGGCCCAGGGAGTAATTTGGGCCCCAACGGCCCTGCATCAACCCCTGAGGTACCATCCGGGGGCCCGGGGAAAAAAAAGGGGCTAAAAATGTGGTGGTTCACCCTGCCGCCGAAAAAAAAACACCCAGCAGCAGGGGCCCATGGGGGATTGAAAGCCAGTCAAGGCTGCCCCACCTCGCAGGGGGGAAAGGGTTTTTTTTGGGAAACCCCATCCCCCGGTCCGGGTTGTCTGCCCCTCTTACCCCAGGGGCCAGCAGTAAATTTAGCGAGGCGATTCCAAAGGGGAAAAATGATGGGGCCCAATATCCTAAGGTCCCAAAAAGCTGACCTTACTCCTGCCCAAATTTGGGTTGGTGTTTGAAAGTCCCCCCCTCTCCAAAGGTGGCCCCGGGGCCCCGGGTTTCAGGAATAATGGCTTTTTCGAACCCGAGTTTGGAGAGTTCCAACCCGTAATTTCTTTTCCAAAAAGGCAGTACCAGCACTTCAAAAAATATGTAAAACAGAAGGTGGGCCAGCCCTTGAGTTATGGGTTTTTTTCCCAAGGGGGCACGGCAGTGGGAGTTGGAGCTGTAATAGGGTTTCGGGGCCAGCCCATGCCCTATAGGGCCCACTGGGTGTGTTTTTTCCCCGGCCCGGGGGGACCCCAACAACTTGGACGGGAAAGACGCCGCTTTCTCCTCCACGTTGTAAAAAACTGCGGCCCCCTTGCCAATGCCCGCCTTCCTCCTCTACCCCCCACCCCCATCTCAACTAAAAAGTACTGCTCCACCCTTAAAAACCATGTGAAGGGCCCCGGGGTTTTTGTCAGGGCAGTTTTTTTACCCCTGGCTTGCCTCGGCGAAGAAGTCAAACGGGGGAGGAATTTGCTCCGCGTCATGAGCAAGAAATCGATGTGGGGCTTTCTCCGGGTAAACCCTGAAATGGGAAAACCAAATGGTGAGGACAATGGGGGGAAACCCAGGGTTGTCCGGGGCTGCACCGAGGAGGGTGGCCCGGGGCCCCCGCATGACGCCAAAATGTTAATCTGGGTTTTGAAAAGGTTCCTGAAGTCTTCCGGAAACTTTTGCATGCAAAAACATTCCCTTCGTACAAAGCCAGGAACACCCCCCCCCCAAATTGCTTTCCCCGAACGGGGCCCCCCCCAAAACACTTTGATATGCGATGTTTCCACCCCTTTGAATTTTCCAAACCCGCACATGTTGGGGCCCACTGTATGGGCAGAGAAAAAAGGGGATTTTAAAGATTTTTTTTTATGATCCAAAGGGGGAAAGGGTTTTCCCCCGTGTAGCCTTTTTATGGGCAAACCAGTGCCTCATGCGTGAAAACCCCGCCCTTTGGGTTTAGGCATTGAGGAGGCCCCGTTTATTTTTTTTTTTAGTCGCCCGGATAAAGGGGTGGGGAAAAACGTCATTTCCCCTGTTCTTTTCCGGAACAGATGTGGGAAAAATTTTTGTCGGGCGGGGGGAAAGAGACGTGGCGACTAATCTCGCTGCCACATGAGTCCGGGGGGGACTTTTAAAAGGGGGGGAGGAGGACATTGGGGCAGAAGGCATTGTCTGGTGAAAGAGTGGTTTTTTTACCCCGGTGACAAGAGGAGAAGCCAAAGGGGAGGGTGGAGGAGGGGAGATGGAGATGAGGGAAGGGGGCAGATGACCCCAAGCACCGTGGCAGTATTTTCCGTGGAGGGTGGAGGCAGGGAGCCCCTCGGGTCACTTGTGCAGATGGCCCCCAGCATGTGATTTGCCTGGCTAGTGGAAAAGCCGAATAGTCGCATCCCGGAGGGATGGGGCTTCTGGCTTCCCCTATCGGGGCCCCTTTTCCCACCCGGGCCAAAATGGGAGCCTTTTTCCCCCCTATTGATAGGGAGGGGCCCAAAATCAAAATAAAAGGGAAATCCTCCGTTAGTCGTTGGCCGCTACCTATGTGCGGCATCGGGCCCCTTCCCCTTGGGAAAGGGCTGGGCGGGGGGGGGTTTTTTCAGCGCCTTTAATTTCTACTGCCGCGGCTGAGGGGGAAAGGTGGGGGGGGGGGTCGGGCAGTACCGCCATCCGCAGAAACCCAAGTCTGGAGTCATGATGAGAGCTTCCTTTACCCCCCTAGTGGGGAGGGAAGGCCCGCAGCAGCCGGACCCGGGGCAGAATAAATGGGGGAGCCAAAAAATGGATGGGGTGGCTGCAAAATTGCCCAGTTTTCAGTGGGGGAAGCTGCCTTTCCCAGCCCGTAGTGTGGCATCGAGGGGTGTTCATGGCAGGGGGCCCTCTTTACCCCCAAACAGGGAACCCCCTTTTCCACGGGGGAAAAGTGGAAACGAAATCGACCCCTTTTCAAGTGAAACAGGCGTTGGGTCGGGCCCTTTATTTCCCCCCACACCAATGCCTTTGGTTTTTCTACTACATCAGCCCTGGGCCCCACCCAAAAAATGGAGAAAAAGTCTGGGGTTAAATATGGGCCTTTAGCCACTATTTTGATGCCCCCACCCGTGATGCCACACATCTGTGACAGTTTTTTTCCCTTGCCACCAACCCCTCTTTTTTCTAGGCGAATTGGGGATTCCCCCCCCCACACTTGTCCTTGTGCCCCCTGTCTTTTCCTCATGTGCTTTTTTGTGGGCCATGACATCCACCCCTGTGTCATTGTGCCCCTCTTTTGACCTTATTTCTGTTTTTCCTTCCGCCCTCACCTCCACTCTCTGTATTGTTTCCAAATCTGTGGGCCCACTTTTGTTTGCCACCCCCGAATGAAATTTTGCCCCTGTCGGGTCCAAAGCTTTCTTTCCCGCCGTTACCTAAAACACTGTTTTCATTGTGCCCCCTGTTGACCCCATGTGGTGTGTGGTTTCTTTCCCTGACCACACACTTTGTCATTTTTGGCCCCTGTCTGACCTCATGCTTTTGCTGTTGGGTGCTTTGGGGAAATACACACTCGGGCTTTTTTGGCCCCGGGTTTACCTATGCTGCTGCCCCGGGCACCTCCCCTCTCTGTCATTGTGGCCCCCCTTTTGGGGTACTCCGTTTTTTTCCCCCCCAGAAGGGGGTTGTGCCCCTGCTTTACCCCATGTGATGCCCCCTCACCTTTCCCCTCTTTTGTCATTGTGCCAATTTTCTAGCCTACTACTGTTTTGCCCCCCTCCCGAATGTCTTTTTGCCACTGTCTGACATCATTTCGCTGCCCTACCTACAAAAATTTTGTCTTTTGTCACTGTCTTATTCATGTGGGCTGTTTGGGTGCTTTTCCCTGCCCAACACTGTGTCATTGTGCCACTGTTGGGCCTTATGCTGCTGTGGGTGTGCCCTGACCCCAACCCCTCTGTCATTGTGCCATGTCTGACCTCATGCTGCTGCCCCGGTCACCCCCCTCTGTGGCCTACTCCGTTTTTTCAATCAGAATGTCTTTTTGCCCTGTTTGACCCTTCGGGTTTCTGCCGTGACCTACACATGTGTCATTGTGGCCCCTGGTTTTGCCCCATGCTGCTGCTGTGGTGCTTTCCCTGACCTACACCTTGTCATTGTGCCCCCGTCTGCCCCATGCTGCTGCCCCGGTAACCCCCACTCTGTGGCCCACTCCAGTTTTTGCCCCCCCAGAATGTCATTGTTTTTTTTTTTTCCAGTCTGACTCTTTCTGGCTGGGCCCTGAAATAAACCTGTGGGCATTGTGCCACTGTCTGAAAACCTTTTTGCTGCTGCTGTGGCGGCTGCCGTGACCTAACAATCTGTCATGGTGCCCCTGTTGACCCCCTTGGTGCTGCCCGGTCACCTCCCCTCTCTTTCATTTTGCCCTTGTGGCCCCCAGTTTTTTGCCACCCCCGAATGTCATTGTGCCCCTGTCTGGGCCCCATGCTGTGCCCCCGTCACCTCCACTCCTTTTAAATTTTGCCCTCTTGGTACTTCGTTTTGCCCCCTCCCGAATGTCAAAGGGGCCCCCGGGCTGACCCCAAATGCTGCTTGCCGTGCCTTTCACACTGTGTCATTGTGTCACTGTCTGCCCTTAAAGCTGGGTGCTGTGGCTGCTGCCTTGGGCTACACATTTTGGATTGTTTCCCCTGTTGAACCCCATTTTCTGCTTTCTGTGGCTGCAGCCCTGACCTACACCTTGTCATTGTGAATTGTCTGACCCCTTTTTGCTGCCACGGTCCCTCCACTCTCTGTCATTGTGCCACTCTGTTTGGTACTCCCGTTTTTTTTCCCCCCTCCCGAATGTCATTGTGCCCCTGTCTGACCTCTTTCTTTCTGGGTGCCGTGACTTACACACTGTGTTTATTGTGCCCCTGTTTTGACCTCATTTTGCTGCTTTGGCTGCTGCCGTGACCTACAAAACTCGTCATTTTTGCCACTGTCTGACCTCATGCTGCTGCCCCGGTCACCTCCACTCTCTGCCCATTGTGCCACTCTGGGGCCAAACTCCAGTTTTTGCCACCCCCGAATGTCATTGTGCCACTGTCTGCCCTCATGCTGCTGCCGCCGTCACCTCCACTCTCTGTCATTGAGCCCCTCTGTGGCCTACTACTGTTTTGCAACCTCCAGAATGTCATTGTGCCACTGTCTGACCTCATGCTGCCGTGACCTACACACTGTGTCATTTAGCCACTGTCTGACCTCATGCTGCTGCTGTGGCTGCTGCCGTGACCTACACACTCTGACATTGTGCACTGCCTGCCTCATGCTGCTGCTGTGGGCTGCTGCCGGGGACCTACACACTGTGTCATTGTCCCACTCTGTGGCTTACTCCTGTTTTTGCCACATCCAGAATGTCATTGTGCCACTCTTGACCTCATGCTGTGTGGCTGCCGCCATCACCTCCACACTCTGTCATTGTGCCACTCTGTGGCCTACTACTGTTTTGCCACCTCCAGAATGTCATTTTGCCACTGTCTGACCTCATGCTGCCGTGACCTACACACTGTGTCATTGTGCCACTCTCTGACCTCATGCTGCTGCTGTGGTTGCTGCCGTGACCTACACACTCTGTCATTGTGCCACTGTCTGACCTCATGCTGCTGCTGTGGCTGCTGCCGTGACCTACACACTCTGTCATTGTGCCACTGCCTGACCTCATGCTGCTGCTGTGGCTGCTGTCATGACCTACACACTGTATCATTGTCCCACCTGGAGGATCTGGAAAAAATCTGTATGGAGGGGTGGACAAAAATCTCTGCTGCAGTTTGCACAGGAAACGTCTGACCTCTATTATCACAAACAAAGGGTTCTGTAACAAGTTCTGTTTTTCTGTTGTATCAAATATATACCTCATGCAATAAAATGCAAATTAATTATTCTATATATATATATATATATATTAAAATATATATATATATATATATATATATTATATATACACTCCCCGGGGCCACTTTATTAGGGTACACCATGCTAGTAAGGGGTTTTTGGCCCCCCTTTTGCCTTCAGAACTGGCCTAAATTCTTCGTGGCATAGATTCCACAAGGTGTTGCAAGATGTCAATTGGTACCAAGGGGCCCAAGAGTGGGCCCAAAAAAATATTCCCCACACCATGACACCACCACCACCAGCCTGAACCGTTGATACAAGCAGGATGGATCCATGCTTTCATGTTGTTGACGCCAAATTCTGACCCTACCATCCGAATGTCGCAGCAGAAATCGAGACTCATCAGACCAGGCAACGTTTTTCAATCTTCTACTGTCCAATTTCGATGAGCTGGGCAAATTGGAGCCTCAGTTTCCTGTTCTTAGCTGAAGGAGTGGCACCGGTGTGGTCATCTGCTGCTGTAGCCCATCGGCCTCAAAGTTGGCCGTACTGTGCGTTCAGAGATGCTCTTCTGCCTACCTTGGTTGTAACGGGTGGCTATTTGAGTCACTGTTGCCTTTCTATCAGCTCGAACCAGTCTGCCATTCTCCTTTGACCTCTGGCATCAACAAGGCATTTCCGCCGACAGGACTGCCGCTCACTGGATGTTTTTTCTTTTTCGGACTATTCTCTGTAAACCCTAGAGATGGTTGTGCGTGAAAATCCCAGGAGATCAGCAGTTTCTGAAATACTCAGACCAGCCCTTCTGGCACCAACAACCATGCCACGTTCAAAGGCACTCAAATCACCTTTCTTCCCCATACTGATGCTCGGTTTGAACTGCAGGAGATTGTCTTGACCATGTCTACATGCCTAAATGAACTGAGTTGCCGCCATGTGATTGTCTGATTAGAAATTAAGTGTTAACGAGCGTTGGACAGGTGTACCTAATAAAGTGGCCAGTGAGTGTATATATATATATATTGTAACAGTGTCTGGACTCGTCATAGAGAAAAGGTATATCTGCCCAAGATTCCTAATGACTGCCAGGTAAACAGCAACCAGAAAGAGGAGTGTCAGAGATCTAAAAGATCTCTATGTGTAGGGTTTAGTAAAACCCATTTGAAAGGGCTGGTTTGCTGGAGTGGTGAAAGCGAGGGTGGGCCCCCACTCCACCTGGACAGTCCGGGTCTTGGACTATCTAATTAGGGCCAAGTGTGTCCGCCTCATATAAGGCCAGAGCTGCAGACACCCAGTCTCTCAGCCTGGGAACAGGTTATCTGCCAAGAGCCTGTGAGAGAACTTTCTTGTGGTATGATCTTGCTGTTATGATAGGGTGACTGGTATTAGGCCAGCACTGTGATAGAGAGGTATTCCTAATGTTTAGTCAGAGCTGGACAGGCATAGGATTTCTTTTTTTTTATATACCACAGACTGACAATAAAACTGGCTGTGGTCAGTTTTAAACAAACTTCTCTTGTCATTTGGACTTCTTTGCCCGCTGAACTGTGCCTGTCTACCCAGGATACGACCACCCCGCTACCTAATCCCTTACAATACATATATAAATGAACAGCACACGATTGTGGGTGGGTGCTAAGGGTGCTTTCACACCGTGCGTTTTTTGGTGCGTTTTTGATGCGTTTTTTGGATGCCTTTTTTGTGCAGGAAGGCACAGCAATTAATGCTGTACATTGTTGCACAAAAAAACGCATCCAAAAAAACGCATCAAAAACGCACCAGAAACGCACCGTGTGAAAGCACCCTAATGGAAAGGGTTTTGCAACCCAATTAATAGATAAGTATCGAAATCCACAGCATATGCTATTTGAATATGCTTCAAAAAGTGTATTAGTATCACAAAGGTGTCATATACAACTTATGATGTCATTACATGTGGAAGATACAATATATAACATTCCATACAGAGTAAACTGATAAGTGTGATAAATATGGTATGTGATTCTGCTGACGTTTTGGGTGATTGAACAAACGTATTCATAGGTAATCACAATAGAAACCAGACAAGGAGGAATCGGTATGGAGAAATATAGTAGTAAACACATGTAATGAGCAAATGACTATGTGTATAGAGGACACAATGGTTAGGAGAAGGTACAGCCAAGGTTCAACAACTCAGGGAACACAAGGGTAGGTGGAACTGCAGTGGGTCTGCTGCTGTAAGACTTGGTGATCTTTTAAACTCTACGTTTATCCTCTGGACTTGAATTCTACTACTGAGCAAAGAGTAAGAGCTCCCTGCCCCAAGCAGTACTCTGGTGGGTCGCAATCTGGCTTTCAGCTCTCCAGAGTACACAGCACAGGCGGCATGAGAATGTCATCACACTTTCTGCGTGGCATGATGAAATCCTGATTAAGGATGAAAAAGAGCAGTGAGAAATTCGCTAGTGGAATAGGGAGAGGTGAGTGCTATAAGTTTTATTTTTTTTTTTCTCTATAGACCTACCTACCTACTGGGGGACATTTATATCTACCTACATAATGGGACACACACCACATATATATCAGTAGGATATACCATACCATATAATGACTCTACTATTATAAGCACATATCCAGCAATGTTCTGCATAAAATAATATAAAATAATCTACCAGAATGATTTGTAAATTCTCCTTCTGGGCATGGGATGCAGTCATAGCAGCAGATGTGATATCCTTCTCTGAGAACTGCTCGGGTTCCTGGAAGGCAAGGGTCATTGCATCGGCCTTTAGGAACCTATAGATAAGATATATGATTTACACAATTATTTCCATTTATCACATTGGAAAACAAACATTTAGTGGTTTGATAGTAAGGAAAGATAATAAAGCATTTGTCCACAGTGGAGATCCTCCTATAAGAATGAAGGTCTGTGCTGCTCCGGGAAGTGCACATAGTATGACTTCTACATAACATTGTTCAAATGAGTGGCCATCTATGTAATAGGTATTTGTGCAGGTATTTACAGTATGTGAGTCTAGTACATTGGGAGATGATGTCTGTAGTTACTCCTAACGAAGTGGAATTTGTTTAGAATTTCAGGGAAAATTTGATTCTGACTGAAGGCGAAGTTCTTGGTGATTTGCGGTAATGAAGATAAAATGTCCGCAAGCACATGGCGTAACATGGGGCAGAGAACTATGGGAGGAAGAAAGGAATATCCTCAAAGACATTTGCAGTCATGCAACCAATCAGCAGCCAGCGAGCTTCTGTGATGTCACAGCCCTATATTTACGGACGCCATCTTAAATTCTGCCACTTGTCACTTTGTCTCCTGTCGACAAGCATCTGGCTGTTGCAGCACTAGAGTGCACTCTAAATACTCAAAATACTTCTGTTTTTTGAGCTACTGGGGTGAAAGACCTTCAGAAGTGTGTGTCATATACACACCTGTTCCTGAACAAGCGTTTTTTATTTTATTTTAGGATATTGCAATCTGTTCCCCAAAAGTCAGTTTTATCCTCCGTTTATGTGGTAATTTGAGTCAAATCCAGGGTGTGTGTATTTCTGACCCATACATGCCTGAAATTCATCACGTTCATTCTGTAGAGTATTTTATTTTGTACAAAAGAGTTAATTTATCATCTGATTATGGGGTATTGTGAGAGAAATCCAGGGTGTGTATTTATCATATACAGACATCTTCATTAAACAGAGTTTGTTGTATTGTTGATCAAACAGTATGTCAGACAGAGAGGTGGCAGGCCCTTCACATGGGAGGGGCAGTGGCACAAATGTTGCCACTCTGAGGCCTACTCATGTTGCTGCCACTTCCACAATCTGTGATTGTGCCACTCTGTGGCCTACTCATGCTTCCACCACCTCCACGCTATGTCATTGTGTCACTCTGTGGCCTACTCATGTTGCTGCCACCTCCACATCGTGTAATTGTGCCAATCTGTGGCCTACTCATGCTGTTGGCACCTCCACAATCTGTCATTGTGCAACTCTGTGGCCTACTCATGCCACCACAACCTCCATAATCTGTCATTGTGCCACTCTGTGGCCTGCTCATGCTGCTACCAACTGATCACTCTCTCACTCGACCACCCTGTGATTTCCAAATGCTGTTTCCACCTTTTACCACTCTACAATGTTGCCACTATGTTTGGTTTTCCCCTTCTTTTAATCTATCATAAGGAATGAAAAGGACAAACACAACCAGTTGTGTCTTCGAAGAAGCCATAAGGCCAGTATGACATGGTCCTTCGTTTGCATCAAGATTGTTTGATGATTAGGTAGCCAAAAGCAGGAGTGGATACAAAACACATAAGACATGCTAATATTCCATTTACTTGTCATCTCTGTTTTTGATCAACTCCTGTAAGGCTTTAGCAATACTGATGGATTATTGACCGATTGAAAGCGGACACTGACGGATGAAAGGAAGGGCAGAATGATCAGTGACGTCAATGCAAAATTACTGCTGACATTCATCACTCTTTAGGGGGAGGGATGGCTCTACATGTATCAACATTTAACAGATATGATGATGGTGTAAGAGGAGTGCATTCTTTGAAGCTGTAGCAGGATCTTGGCCCTCAGCTCAGTTCTTTTCCGCTGTTGCTGACGTTACCTTGTCAGGCTGCGTTCCCACTTCAGTTATTTGGTCAGTTTTACCCCTTTAATTGCGCAGATAAGTGAAATAAGAAGCGAATCTAAAAGCGGCGGCTGTCATCTGTATGTCATACTAAAACACAGCATTGTTTCAATACCAAACTACACTCCATATGCATATTTATACATGGCACAATGTTTTATAACAACCTACAGGATCTCCGCAGCAAGGAAATAGCTGTTTTTTAACGAGATTCCTCACTAATAAATTCAGAACTAAACGATTTTTGAGGAAAAATCAGTCGAATCAGCCAAATCGAAGTTTTCAGAAATGCGCTTATTTCTAATTGTACCACTCACAAGAGTCACAATGGTTTTGTGTTGCCCAAAGCGTGGACAGCATGAAATAGCCACAGTCTTCCTCAACACAGTGATGTGTATTCTCCTCTGTAAGTCTATGATACTTCAGTGGAAATACACTTTGGCATAGAGTCAGGGACAGGGGGAAGTGCACAGATCATGAGGGGCATGAAATAGGGCCTATGTGTATGAGATAAGAATATAGTTCTATCACTTTACAGATTATTTTTTTAGGACACATTTTCAACTGTGATGTTTTGGGCATCATTGTATAAGAAATACACATTGTAGTAGAGCTTGTACTGCTTCAAATGCTGCATCAAACCTAGTAATTTAAACACATGGACCACAAAATCGGGGAATTGTAACCATTATAGGATGTCATTATCTAGGTTTAGAAGAAAGAAGGTTGCTACCCTAAAATAGCTGATGATTGTTCACTGTGAGAGAACCAAGAACATGGAGCTCACAGGAAGTTGTAATGGTTAGTGTAATAACATAGATTAAAGGGGCATTACCATCACACTGATTGTCTTTAAACATGTAGACAAAGGTAAATAAAGACTATTACCAAATACATCGCTTTTCTGATTTTACCTCCTTTCAGAGTTCTTATTTTCTGTTTGTTTATAAAAGGTTTCCTTGGCTGCCGATCACAAATCTCTGCTCTAAATCCCTGGGCAGGCTGGTGAAGTCACTTCCTGTTGTGTCTTATCATCTGCACAGGAGCATGTTTATTTTTCTTACTGAAAAACGTTAAACCGTTAGATCCCTGTTACCTTGTGCACTGCCATTTTGATCCCTCCATTACTAATGTCCCTCTAATTGACTCAGCTAGGAATAGCAGAGCAGAAATACGCATCAATGCTGTAGGCCAACCCACAGTCTGAACAGTAAGTGGGAGTCTAAAGCTGTAAAACTACCCACATCCTGTATAGAAAGTAGGAACTCGAGGCTATAGAACCACCCACAGCCTGAACAGGAACTAGGAGCCTCAAGCTGTAGAACCACCCACAGCCTGAACCGCAAGTAGGAGCCCAAAGACAGCTGTGGAGAACATGCCCTGTGAAACAGTTGGGTAGGAAACCCTCTTAAAAGAGGCTAGTTATCTTTCTGAAGTGTGAGAATATTACAAGTTACAGTTACTAGATTTCTGAGGAAGATAAGGATCATTGGTATTTGCCTTTTTCTGCATTAATATTGCCTAAAAATATATTGTAGTTAGATATGGGCGAATTTCTCAAAAATTCGGTTCGCCGACTTCGCCGAATTTTCCGACAAATTCCGTTTCGGTCCGAATTACTTCGGGACGAATTGCGTTAAAAAACAGCTATTTCCTGGCTGCAGAGAGCCTGCAGGGTGCTGTAGAACATTGTGCCATGCTTAAATATGCAGAGGGAGCTTGGTTTGGTCTTCATACAATGCTATGTTTTAGTATGACACACACATGACTGTCGCTGCTATTAGAATCGCTTCACTCTAAAATTCCCTGGGCACTTACGGGGGCAAAACTGACCAAAAAACTGAAGCAGGAATGCAGCCTGATAAAGTCAAGTCAGCGCCAGCTGGAAAAAAACAAGCTGAGGGCTAAGATCCTACGATAGCATCAAAGAACACAATAGTAGGTTACTGGAGCCGGCACAGGTCTCAGCACAGTAAGGAGACGGCACAGCTGGGGTCACTCCATGATGCCAAAATTTTAAACCGTCACAGAATATAACAGAACCTGTTCTGTTAAACGCTGATACATGTAGAGTGGAGAGGGTGTCCATCAGTGTCCGCTTTCGATCGGTCAATAATCTATCAGTATTGCTAAGGCCAAAAACAAACAGGATTTGATCCAAAACAGAGATGTCCAGTAAATGGGATATTTGCATGTCTTCTGTGCGCTGTATCCACTCCTGCTTTTGGCTAGAAAAACCTGATCCTTCCGATTCCATCTGACAGACGAAAAGAAGGGGATAACCAAACATAGTGGCAACGACATAAAGTGGTGAGGGTGGAAACAGCATTAGGAATCCACAGTGTGTTCCAGTGAGACAGCGGTCACTTGGCAGCAGCAGGAGTAGGCCACAGAGTGGCACAATGACAAATTCTGGAGGTGGCAGCAACATCAGGAGCCCACAAAGTGGCATAATGACACAGTATGGAGATGATGTGATCAACATCTGCAGCATGAGGTCACATTCTAGAGGTGGCACCAACAGGAGTAGGCCAAAGAGTGGCACAATGACAGAATGTGTAGGTCATGGCAGCAGCCACAGCAGCAGCATGAGGTCAGACAGTGGCACAATGACACAGTGTGGAGGTCATGGCAGCAGCCACAGCAGCAGCATGAGGTCAGACAGTGGCACAATTACATACTGGAGGTGACAAAAACAGAAGTAGGCCACAGAGTGGCACAATGGCAGAGTGTGTAGGTGACAACAGCAGCATCAGCAGCAGCATGAGGTCAGAGAGTGGCACAATGACAGGGTGTGGAGGGCACAGCACCAGGAACAGCAGCAGCAGCATGAGGTCAGAGAGTAGCACAATGACAGGGTGTGTAGGTGCACCAGCCAGAAGAACAGACAGCAGCAGCAGATGGTCACAGAGTGGCGCAATGACAAGTGGTGGAGGTAGGCACCAGCCATCTAAAGAGGGAGGCAGCATGGGAGAGAGTGGCGCAATGACACAGTGTGGAGGTCACAGCACCAGCAACAGCAGCAACAGCATGAGGACATAGAGTGGCACAATGACAGAGTGTGGAGGTGGGTGGCAATACCAGTCCCTGTTAAAAATGATGGTAGGCAGATGGAGAAACGGGCAGAAGATGTGTGGCATCAGGTGGGTGGCGGCATCAGAATAGTGGCAAAGGCAGGTAGTTTGAACCCAGACTCATTTCTCAAAGTTTTGGTGAGGCATCATGGTTGATGTAATCTGACGCCTAAGGCATTGGTGTGTGGAAATCCTGGCCCATCCACGCCTGATTCATCTTGACAAAGGTCAGTCGTTCCACATTTCCGGTGGACAAGCGGGTTCTCCCTGGGGTGACAATGGCCCCCGCCGCACTGAACAACAGCTCATATGACAAACTAATGGCATGGCATGACAGCTTCTCTACTGAAAACTCGGCAAGTTTCGGCCTCACATACAGTTTGGATGCCCAGTAGTCCAGCGGATCTTCTAACTGGGGTGGCAGAGTGCTGTCCAAATAGGCCACCACCTGTTGGTTCAGGGTCTGCTGCAGGTCCTGCTGCTAGCGAGTGCCCTCCTCACTAGGCAGGTGAAGGAATCAGTGACTTAGGTTGCTGCTGATGCAGCTGGTACTGCTCCTACCCCGCGCCTTCCCCCAGCGGCTGCGGCAGTAGTACGTGATTGCTGAAGAACCCCCCGGTCAGACCTGTCAGAGGAGGGACGATGCCGCACATAGGCAGCGGCCAACTGACTACGGAGGATTTCCCTATAGTATTTGAGTTTGTCCTTCCTCTCAGCAGCTGGGAAAAAGGCTCCCGTTTTGGACCGGTAGCAAGGGTGCAATACGGTGGAGAGCCAGAAGTCATCCCTCTACTGGATGCTGACTATTCGGCTGCCACTAGCCAGGCAAATCAGCATCCTGCGGGCCATCTGCACAAGTGACTCTGAGGGACTCCCTGCCTCCATCTCCACTGTATACTGCCACGGTGCTTGCGGTTCTTCTGCCTCATCTTCTCCATCTCCATCTACCTCCACCAGCTGCTCCCGCTCCTCCGCTCCTGTCACATGGGTAGAAAACCACTAATTTCACCAGACAATGCTTGTGCTCCAATGTCCCCCTCCTCCTCCTCCAGTTCAGTCCCCACCGGACTCATGTGGCCTCGAGATGTAGTCGCCACGTCTCCAGTCCCCTGCCCAGACAGATTTTTCAGTATCTGTTACAGGACATGAAGCAGTGGAATGACGTTATTCATCCCATTGTCCTGGCGACTGACAAATAACGTGGCCTCCTCAAATGGCCTCAGCAAACGGCAGGTGTCACACATGAGCTGCCACTGGCTGACATAAAAAAATCGTTAATGGCCTTTCTCTGTTCATACAGTCGGTCCAACATGTGCAGGCTGGAATTCCAACGGGTGGAAACATCGCATATCAGCGTGTGTTGGTGGAGGCCATACTGGCACTGCAACTCGAGGAGGGTGTGCCTGGCTTTGTAGGAATGGATGAAGTGCTTGCACAGTTTCCTGGCCATTTTCAGAATCTTCTGAAGATCGGTGGAAAACTTCAGGAACCTTTTCACAACCAGATTGAACACGTGCTCCATGCAGAGCGCATGGACCATCCCTCCTTGGTGCAGAGCAGACACCATGTTCCTACCATAGTCCTTTCCCATGGGTCAGAATTGCAGTAGGTGCGGAGAAAGCCACACATCGATTTCTTGCTGCATGACGCAGAGCAGTTCCTCCCCTGTGTGACTTCGCTCGCCAAGAGAAAGCAGCGTCTACTGTCCAAGTTGTTGGTGTGGCTGGGCCGGAAGCACATTCACCCACTGGGCCGTAAAGGACATGTACTGGCCCTGACCGTAGATACAGCTCCACACATCCACGCTGCCGTGCACCTTGAAAAAAAACGATAAGCTCAAGGACTGGCCCACCTTCTGTTCTACTTATTTGTGAAGGGTTGGTACTGCCTTTTTGGAAAATAAATTACGGCTTGGAACTCTCTAGATCGGCTCGGCACAGGCCATTAATTCTCTGAACGGTGCAAAGTCTACCATTTGGAAAGGGAGGGACTGCAGTACCAACAACTTGGACAGGAGCACGGTCAGCTGCTGCACCTTAGGATGGTTGGACACATACTGGCTGCAATGACATGCGTGCCAGTGGGCGCTGCTGCTGTTGCTCTGACGGCAGGATGGACCACCACATCTGTGCCACTTTCCTCCCAGGCCACCGGATGGTGACGCTGTATGTGTTAACACAGGGCCGTGGTGCCAACGTTAGCTGTCTGGCCATGCTTCACTTTCTGCCCACAGATTCTACATATACCCATATTCGGCTCCTCCGGTGTCTTAGCAAAGAACTGCTACACCGCCGAGTAGCTGAATTTACCGCCAACGCTCCGTACTGAGTGACTACTACCACTGCTGCCTCGCTGAGCCCCTGTGCCACTAGTTTCTTGGACCTGCGAATCGGGTTTTCTAAACCGTGGCCGCTTAGCTCCCGACCTCACACTGCTGCTATGCTGCTGACTCACGGCCACACTACCCACTTGCTGGCTGCGCCGCTGCCTGGGGCGCATGCTGACGCCCTCTTCTCCTGGCGACGATGAAGCCTTTGCTTCACCCAGCTCCCAAGTGTGGTCGGCTACATCATCATCGGTTATTGTTGGATCTTCACTGCTGTCCTTCTGCTGACCAACGGTCTTGGTATGCAGAGGCTGACCCCTCACAACATGACCTCCCATGCCACTCTCCACATCCATACTTTGCCGCCTACTACAAGAAGCAGGGGATATCGGTCAAATTTCTTTGCTGCCAAGTAGCTGCTTACTGTCCTCAAATTGTTCATCCTCGCAGTATAGTGGCGCTGAGCCCAGACCACATATTAGATCTCTGGCTGAGGGAACCAGACGGGACAGAGGCGGGTTGAGGACAGGTGAGGGCCACTGACCCACTCCCGGGCCATGCCAACTAAGGGTTGTGTCTGACATTCCCACCGACTCTTGGCTGAGGTTGTTAGATGTCATCTGGGAGGAAGTGGATGACCTAGTCAACCAATCAAGAACTCTTGGGTTGCTAGTCAACACACGGCAGTTCTTGCCTCACCGATCGACCCTTGCTACGACGTCCCCTTACTGTGCTGGGACCTATGCCTGCTCCAAGAATGTTTGTGCCACTGCCTTTCGCAGGTGAAGATCCTGCCACCTCTCTGTCTGACATACTGTTTGTTCAAATATTTACAGACTCTGTTTAATGAAGATATCTGTGTATGATAAATATACACCCTGTATTTGACTCCAAATGAACCCACTAACAAGCTTGGGTAACCCTTGGATATAAACTGCGCAAAAGAAATGAGCAGCCAAAAATTAATAGCTATGTAGCGTGTTAAAACGACGTGTATTTTACTGACTACAACAGCAGAAACACGCTTAATTAACCTTCGGATATAAATTATACTACAGGAAAATTTTCTTCTTTGGCGTTGAAAAACACAGTTTCTTTAACTGACTACAATAGCACATAAATTAACTGGTATGTGGATTGTAAAAACGCTGTTTCTTTAACTGAATAAAACACAGCAAAATCAGGCTTAGATAACCCTTGGATATTCAACGTGCTCCAGAACTGAGCAGATAGCATTAAAATGTATATGCAGCTGAATTGGACGCACACTGGACTTCAATTCCAATAACCCCCAAAATCAAAATTAGAACGTAAGAGAAGCAGTCTCTGAGAAAAACTGTGACAATCTCTCAAAATTCACTGTATAAAAGTTCTTTCTTTTGTGTGAGATGTCAGCTACTGGAGCTGCAGCAACTACAACACAACACAGAGAGAGGAGTGTGAGCAGCCAGCGTCGTGTCCGGACTTATATAGTGCCTTGAATCCCGCCGGTCTCTGATTGGCTACATCTCTGCACATGTCATTGAGGGTCATCCTTTCTCCCTCCCAGACTTCTCTGCCCCGTGTAACGCCATGTGCTTGCAGTCCTTTTATCAAATAAAAACACGTTTCGTTCCCGTGAATCATCCCAAACTTTGACTTCGTTCAGAATCGAAGTTTTTCTGAAATTCTAAACGAATTCCACTTCTTTAGAATCGATTCGCCCATCTCTAATTGTAGCAGGTAAAACTTGATAGACTTTTATCTTTTTTCTATATTGCTGTGTTACTATGTTAATAAATATATGAATATAACTATTCTGTAAATTTGTGGATGTGTCAATCTTTCTTCCCTCCCAAGTGTTCATTATGTGGCAGGACTGTGTTCGGTTTTACACAATTCCTTCCAGTTCCAAAAATGTAATTTTTTAATAACTGACTTTATCCGAAATCTTGTTAAAAAAGTGTTAATTGAATTTAAAATGAATAAAAAAGCTAATTATTTTTTCCAGACAGATTTTAAGCTATAAATATAGCTTCAGTCTCTATGACAATATATTTTTTCTTTTGTCCTGTTGTGATGTTTGCTGTCATGATGTTGACATGGTTGTATTTTTATGTGAAAAATAAAGAAAGGTTTCTCTACTGGGTTGATACTTCCAGCTATCACACTACAGTACTGTTTACTAGAAATATGGAGGTTTCATTAGAAATGACTGCACAACTGAGCGGCCACAGCTTATGCCCTAATAATAGCCATGATAGGAGGTGTTCTAGCCCACACCACCCCTTCCATTGATGCATAAGCTTCTCTTATATACCGAGTTCTGTTTCCATATTATATTCTGTGAATTGATCTGGAGCTGTTTATCTTCAGGAAACGAGGCATCAAAGCTTCCGACAGGTATCCTGTAGACAAGGTGTTCTTCGAAATTCACAAGCCAATTCACGACAGTCAGTGGCGTTATCCAATCTCCGTTCTCATTAAAATAATTCCTTTCTTCCTTTATGTAGTGCGTTAGCTGTAAAAGATAAATCTTGGTTGTGATAATGGTGCCAAGGAAATAATGGATATTACATGTTATTTATAAATACTCACATATGGGCAGAGATAAGCATCTGAGGTGTCTGAGGTATATGAAGAGGCTGCAGTATTTTCTCCTGGGGGTACGGTATGTAAGTGATGTCCAGGGTGATTGAGAGCATTTAATTATAGTGTTTAATGGCCAGGTTGGGAAAGAACATGGAGGAAATTAGGGACAATGAGGACTGTAGAATGTATATGAGTATTAGGACATAGGACTACAGAAAATACTAAAGCTTTTCTTCAGCAGCACAGCGCTCAGGATTACTGCTGTATTGAGGGGTTTTCGTGTCCCAGTACAGAGCTGAACATAACACAAAGCTAGCCCAGCCTTTTCCCAGAGATATCATACTAATATCTCTGGTGATTATTCTCTCACCAGCTTTTCCTTCTGATCCTTATCCTGCTTTATACAGATAAATACTGAACAATAAAACAAGTCCATAAAATACACTCCCTCCTCAATGGCAGCCCAAACAAACAACCACACACCCCTCTTGTCCTTCCCTGGAGCTATAGATGGAGAAAATCATGCAATGTACAATTTGTTGTCTGTAATGACCCTAATATCACCTGACAGTGATAAATGTAATAATTTTCTAATCCTGCCACATATCAGTAATTGGTAACAGTGATCTTGAGTCCTCTCCTACATCAGTTCTCTTAAGAATCTGTTAATAAGTAAAATCTGAGGAAATGTTAATGTCCATCTCTAAGTTATGACATCATGATTTGGGGTTCACGTAAGATACTGTAAATAGTAGTTATCATATGAGTTGATTTGGCCCCTTACCAAGGTGATCCAAAAGCTTAAGGAGCCTTGTGAGTTACTGGTTGGAAATAATTGATTCATAACAAAAATCTGTTTTCGCTTAGTCCCAACACCAGCACAACCACCACCATAGTGCTGCCTCTGTGAGCTGTTAGGGCAGATGGAATTTCCTTTGTAATCATTACATTTTTATTAAAAATTGATGTTTAACAATGACAACATAAGGTGGTAAAAAACCAACAAGTACAACCAAATGTATGTAAAAAAAAGTAGAAAAACAAGCCATGTATTATCAAGTACACGTTTCAAGCATATCATGATTAGATTCACAATAGAAGTACATATGAAGTCTTTCCATCCATGCACTGTGAATGTTATTTCAAGTCAGGGGAGGAGCCGGGGAACCCTCAGTGTAAATCACTATAGGCATGCTTCAAGTGCATCTAAGTAACATAACTTGAAGTAGACCATGCTAACCATTTATCTTTTTGTCTAGATACTAGGTGTGGTGGGACTATAAACCTTATCTCACTGTGTTATTGGATATTCACTCTGTTCAAAACCTGCAATAAGTTTGGTGAAGTAGAAGATTTCCAGTGGTGAGCTACGTTCAGTTGGGTGGCAATGAGAATATGCTGGATAAGTGTCTGATGAGAGTGGGGAATATCACTCATTGATATGTCTAGCAAAGCAAGCTCTTGGGAAAGTTTGAACTGTGAGTGGTAAATACGTTGAATGAGCTGTTCAACTTCAGACCAAAGTTGTGTGATTACAGGGCAGGACCACCACATGTGGTATAATGATCCAGCAGACCCACACCGTCTCCAGCACATTTTAGATGAGCCTGGGAAAATATGCGCAATACGAACTGGGGTGAATTTTCTTTGATAATGCCGAGTGATTGATGCAGTTAGCATGTTTTGAGATCAATGCTGCCGCTTTCCACCAATCTTCAAGTGGGAAAGATTTAGCCAACTCTGTTTCCCATTTGACTACATATTCAGGTTTGTTTTCATAATCAGCTTCCATCGAAGTAGAATAGGTTGCTGAAAGGCCTTTAATCAGGAAATTATTAATCAAGAGGAATCATTGAAAGGGGACTTAAACTGGGGGGAAAGAGGGCGAGACATGGAATAAATGGCATGTCTAATTTGGAGGTATACATAAAACTGCTTCAAAGGTCCTGAATATGCCATCGTCGAAAAGATCCCCGATTCGTAGAATAACCTTGGAGACCCATAGATTAAGGGGGGCATCTAGAATGGCTCCATATAATGTAGTTAATGAGCAATGATCTCTATCGGTATAGACTTTGTGACCGTTTACTATATATTGGCACCAGGCTTTAATTAAATGCTGTACCATTGTTAACCTGTAATAAGGGAGCGGTAGTTGTGGGAAGCCATGTAATAGCGCCATCAGATGATCTTTAACTGACTCGGGATGTAGTGTTGAGTTTTCAATGGTTGCCCAATGCTGCAGATAAGGAGCATTATAATGGTGAAATGTTGGTTCTAAGATCGAAGAGATATTATAGAAAAGTAGAATTGGAACAGCCATGCCCCCGTACTGTTTTTGATTATAGAAGTATTGTTTTCTAAAATGAGGTTTTTTAAAACTCCAAATGAATTTTAGGAATAGAGATTGAAGCTTGTTCAGAAGCACAGTGGGAATTAGAAAGGGGAGAGCTCTAGCAATATACAGAAATTTGGGAAGAAGGAGCATTTTTGTGAGGTTAATTTTAGCTATCCATGAGAGGGATAAGTGATTAAACCTAGCAATATCAGCGGATTAGGCTGAGCATGAATCTTCCCAATTAAGCTCCACAGTTTTAAGGACATTGGGAAAGATATTAAAACCTAGATATGTAAGGTAGGAGTCCGACCAGGTGAAGCTAAATTGGGACAATTTTTTACGCAGTGAGCGTGGGCAATTAATGGGTAAAATAGTGGATTTAGATACATTTAATTTATACATGGAAACCTCTTAGAAAAGCTGGAGTAAATCTAGAAGGGCCTGAATATAAGTTTTCGGGTTTTGACACATAATAAGAACGTCATCAGCATAAAGGCTAACCTTATGACTATACCCTTAACATCTAATCCCTCTATTAAAGGGGACACTCTAATCAGTTCTGTCAGAGGTTCGATACACAAATCAAATATCAGTGGAGAGAGTGGGCATCCCTGTCTAGTACCATTTGTAATGTTAAACGAGTATGATAGAAAACCAGAGGAATATACAGTTGCTGATGGAGTCGTGTACAAAGAAGTAATTGCCTGAAATATGGGTCCAGTAAAGCCAAACTTAAGTAAAACCTCCTGTAGGTATGTCCAGTTGATCCAGTCGAAAGTTTTCTCCCCGTCAAGGAAGAGGAGAACAGAGGGAGTATTATCTTTATCAATTATTTGCAGGACATTAAGAACTCGCCGGATTCTGTCCCTATTCTGTCTATTTTTAACGAACCCTACTTGATCTGGTTTGATTAAAGACGGAAGTATGGTGTTGACCCTAGTAGCGATAATTTTGGCAAACAACTTAAAGTCACTGTTAAGTAGGGAAATAGGCCTGTAATTGGTAACTACATCTTGTGGTTTCTCTGGTTTGGGGATCGTTACAATAGTAGCTGCTAACATCTCTGTGGGTGGGGGGTTTCCTGTGGTAAATGAGTTGCAAATATTTACGAGATGCAGGCTAAGAAGTGAATAAAATAGCTTATGGTACTCGTAATTTAATCCATCTGGTCCTGGGGATTTGTTTAATTTGGCTTGGTTAATAGAGCATTCTAGCTCTTTTTGAGAAATGGGAGAGTTGAGGAAGCTTAGCTTTCATCATTGATATTTGGCAGAGTCATTTTATTCAAAAAGGATTGGATAGTCTTTAATTCAATGGGCGGGAGTGAGGAGTCATTTTTAAGATTATATAACGATTGGTAAAAATGTGCAAAATAGTTTACTACTTGCTGGGGGTTAAAATGTATTTGATTCTGGGCGTGGCCTGGACCTTAATGGCATCGGCGAGGAGCATAGAGGGAGGAGTCTGTGGAGAGAAGATCAAATCTTGCCCCAACTACCCTTTGCTGTGCACATAAACCCCAACAATGGTACCGTGAGGACTCCGCTGGACCTTCACCCAGCTGATGTTTTTTCAGCCTTGCTAAATACTTTAGCGTTCCTACTACTCTCAGGACCGGAATCCTTTGGCTCTGCATCCCCTTCACCACAGCCTGGCAGTGTTTTACTGCTGGCAAGTGAGGACTGATATCCTCTTATTGGCACCAACCTCTCCTTCAGCACAGGGTGCTCTCTATCCACGAAGCAGGACCTGTGACACCACACCACACACAACACAGAAGCTGAGGTATGTTCCACACAGAACTGTAGTGCCCATACAAGCAGCAGAGGACTTCCATGCAAGCCCCACATGGGCAGTGGCCGATGATTAGAGACAACCGTTTGCACTCCATGTGGTTTGAAATAGCAGGCTGGCTGACACATGATTCTATGCACTGGCACTGGAGAAACAACGTGTTTCTGCTACTGATACCTCTGCCTTCTCGTGAAACTGAATAGCTACCGTGCAGCCTGAGCATTACAACTGGCTTCTGGTCATTGAACAGTGTGATTGCTACACATAAAATCTGCTACCTGACACTGAAACTGTCTTTGTTATAGAATTAACTCTTCCCTGACACACTGAATAGTGTGATTCGCTGTAGCACAACTCTGCACTGTGCAGCGAGATAGTGCTTCCCCCCTCCAACCCATAACTCAGCTCTCCTGAGACTGAACTGAGGTTGCTATGCCATACATAACACACATCTTCTTTTCGACGCCTCTTACTTTCGCTGACACGAGAACAAGTGAGCCTGTTTCATCATACAACTCTATGCAGGACTGCTAGTATCGTTAGCTCTGCCTACCCTGAACTGAATTGCGGGACAAATATCTGTATGAACTCTGATCCCTGACACTGCACATATGTGCGGTTATACATAACTCCTATCTGAACAAACGTGCTGCTCACTACATAACTCTGCGTTCCTGAGCACTGACCACAGGTGTCTTACCTGACACCCACACTGAGCAACAAGTCTGTCTTACATAACCTGGTCCCCAACACTGAACAGAAGTGCCTGCTAACAACATCAAATTCTAGCGCTCACTGGACGTAATGCGCTTGGACAAAAACGTGTCTGCTGTACATAACTCTGCTCCTCTGATGGCTGAGAATAGCGTGACTGCTGTGCACAAATCGAGGCTTGTTCACTGGGCGCCTGAGCCAAACTGTGTCTGGATTATAGCATAACTCTGCTCCGGACATTCGAGCGGAGTGTCACTTGCTATACATAACTCTGCTTCCGACATTGAACACGTGCCGTGCAGTACGTGATCCTACCTTCTGGAAGGATAATGTGAAGAAAAGAGGGTGAGCTACTGCCACAACAGCATCTTACTTATAGTAGCGTACTGTAGCCCTAGCTCCTCATGGAGGAACCACTAAACAGTGAAAACAAGAATCTAGCAAACCCGCCTAAACTACTAGAGTTTTTTTCTTCCCATCCAAACTCCTTTGCAATCTCGAAACCAAGACCGTCTACGTCCCAAGGGTCCATTCCCCCTTCCCTCCATTGTCATGCCATTCACCCAATTCAAGCTTCTATGGATACTGGACTTCAATATGACCAAATGGAACAAATCAACTCCACTGAGCTTACTCTTCAGCGCCTCTTCTCCTCATTCCGAGAGATGATCCAATCTGACATCAAGCAAATTACCATATAGCCGGCGATATCGATCAGCAGATTATCCCAAAACACCTTTAGTGACAAGAACTGACAATATTGAGAAGTGAAATGTCAGAAATGAAGCGCTAAATCACCATAATTTGCTCGATCGATGCGAACGTCAGCCTTGGAGGAAGAAGTACAGAGCGCACTGTCCTCTAAACGTGTTGGACCTGAAGATAGATCACGCAGAGAGAGAGTATACTGCGGATTCCGGGGGGGTCCCAAGAAGAACCATTACACCAGACATCATTGCCTTGGCAATTCTTAATGATCTCATGGCTCTATGTACTTCCGGAAGCTTTCCCAATAGACCTTACTCTATCGCACCGGCATTCCAACGTCTACCAAAACCCAAAACTCCTCACACCCCGTCGAGTCCAATGGGATGACCATACCTGCGAAAATAAATTTTTCAGACTCAAGGACAATTTTCCCTGAGAGCCCTCCGGAAAGAAACCTCCCTTGGCCAGCATAATACCAGTAACAATCACACTTCCCAGACTATCTTGCAGGCATGCGCGATGCTAATAGAGGAAAGAGTTTGCTCAATTACACAAAAATTCTCTGAGACCATGGATAACTACCACTTGGTGATTTCCCAGTCAAACGAGCGATATTTCTAAGCACGGCTCAACCACGTTTGCCATAAACCCCGCTCATGCCAATGTGGAGTTCTAGTCGCTTGTTGCTTCTACAGTTCTCGTCCGCCTACACTGTGAAGACTCAACGGATCCGGTCCAAGAAGTTATAACCCCGCGCTGGTCCAGAGAAGCAGAGCAGAATCCAGATCAAGACCAAAAGACTGATGAATCCAGCAGCTAAGTTATTTCTCCTCCTTATTTCTTTTTTTTTTGGAGCTCGCTGTTTCCCTCTGTGGCCGTCGGAACCTATATGCAGAATTAGTTCTTTTTTTCTGCCGCATAGGGTTCCTGCCAGAGACTCTCTGCACCCACCGGATTTATTTCCACAATAGGAAATACGGTTTTGGTTTGTTTTTGTTTTTTCCTTTTTGGATGTTTTTTTGTCTTTATCAAGACATTTTAATGTTCTACCTGCTGCTAATGCCAAATTTGTTATAGTCATTTCTTAAGTTTTAATGCATGCATGTCGAACCTTTGCTATTTCCGGGGTCTCTGATTTCCTCCCTCTCTCGGATGAATCTTCACCTTATGTAACTAATCCGTCTCCAAAGTGTATTCCCCTGCTGAGAATTATGACGGGATTAAAATCTTCTCCCGCTTAACGTAACGGGCTTAATTCGCCCTTTAAGAGTAACCCCTCGGAGAGAAGCGTTTGAACATCTAAGGCAGACATCATAGTGTCTCCAGGAGACACATTCTTAGAGAAGAGCATACTCTCACAGTTTAAGACATAAGAAGATTCCCATCCCATTTCTTACCTTCTTTTTGCAAAAAAAAAAAAGCTGGTGATGAGTGGGGAGGGCGTTGCGGGGAGAGGGTTTTTTTCAAAGGGATAACTATCATCTTTTCTCGATAGATCAGGACGATGATTGGATGACAAGGAGGTTAGATACCAGGAATTCGCATTGTTTGCTAAGATAACAATGAATATACGATAGCCACGCTTTAGACGCACCAAATACAAGGCAGTTCACGATCTTATCTTCTAAGGTCATGTACTAAAGCTAAGTCCCTTTGGAGGGCAACCTTATTTTATGGTGGTGACTTTAACACGGTTATAACAACCCTGAAATGGACAGTAACAATAATACCACCTTCCTAATGATACTCGGCACACTGCAATCTCTGCGCTTGAATTTAAGAAACTACCTCACGATCCTGGCAGCTACGCACAACCCCTGAGGATAGAGACTATTCCTTCTTCCAGCCCCTAACAAATCTTACACACGAATGAGATTTCATTTTTTGACAAGGCAAGCAATGTCTTGCCTTCAATAATTTATTCAACTGAAATAGGCACTAGAACATGGTCAAGGGTCACCATGCCCCGGACACACACAGTCTCACTGGGTTCATGATAACAATTCCCCGCCCTACTCATAGTTCCGCCCTGGAGACGAGGTGAATACGTATCTCCTAAAGTCGACTCTAGTTGCGGAAGAAATCAAAACCTCATTACAGGAGTATTTTGGACTCAAGCACCTCTCTGTATACCCTACCCTCTACACTTTGGTGCGCTCATAAAGCGTTCAATAAGAGGATATTCTTGAAAAATTGCGTCCAGGGAAGAAGCGTAAGTATGAGAAAGAGATCTGAAGCGATCTCGGTGATAGGGGAAAATTAAAAGGATGCGGAAAGGCGGGGGCGGGGGGGGTGGGGGGGGCCTAGGCAAACGCTGAGCCCCCTTCCCCAACTAACATTGTACGAACCTACGTTCCTTGAAGGGGACGTCAATGGGGGGGGGCAATTGTCTGTTAACCCTGCGCCAAGCGCGAGAGACGCGTGGCGCGAGCCTTTCCCTAGCTAAATTACGGTGGAGCGCGCACACTATTACAGTGTTACAGTGCCGCGAGTTGCGCGTCGATACTGGCCCAGAAGAGTTAAACACAACTCCAAGGCGCGCGTGCGTGCTCGCGCGCGCGAGCGCGCGACGCCCTTACAGGTGAATGAACGAAAGATCACAAACACCGCAAACAATATTGTTAACAGGACGAAGAGAGTCCCGCGCGATATTATCACTGCCTTATACAATGGCTTAAAAAAGATCCCTCACTTCCCCACCCGTTACAACTTGCACATATCAGATCTTTCTTAGATTCAATTAGCATTGCCACAGATCATCAGATAACAGTTTAACCTCGTAAGAGACTCCTATTCACTTTACAAGAACTCCAGACGCGTGGCGATTAATCAATCTCAAATTGAAAAATCTCGCAGGCCCGGACGGATATAAATAACGGCGCGCTGCTATACACTGAGAGAGCGCGCACTAATTCTCAATCCACACCTACTAAATACTTTTTAAAAGCAGAGTGCAGGCTAATGGTAATGATCCCCCTGGCAAGCGTGATGGTTCTGCTGCCACTGCGAAGAGTGCGCGCGCGAGCGCGCGCGAAGCCGCGATGTGAGCGAACCAACAAGATCTAGTGTCAAATAACCGACCCATTTCTTTACTCAAATTCGGACATTAAGCGAGAGCGAGCTCCAAAATTATTGCCAATAGAGTAAATGTAATAGAGAGCGCGCAGTCCTTAGTTCCTAATCAGGTAGGATTTGTTAGAGAAAGACAGAGCCGAGCGTGTGTGCGAGTCCGAGCGGCGCGCGCGTGCGGTCCTTAATGTGTTGCATATTAAAAACCTCAACCAAGATTCACATCTGCCTTCTCTCCTCACGGTCGATGTGGCGAAAATAAAAAAGCCTTCGATGAGATCGTAGAGTATCAACTGGACATATTTGCAAGAAGTGCCTCTCCGCAAATTTCGGGTTTGCTGTCCTAAATACGCGGCATTACCTCTCTGTACACCTCACCCTTCAGCCAATGTTTCATTCGCGAGCGATAGGCTTTTTATCACAAGTCCATTCCAACGAGCATCTCTAAATGGTACCCATGCAGGGATGCCGAGTGCGGTCACACCTTTGATATTTTTGAATCTGTGGTAATTGAACCGCTGGCAGACAATAGAACAGAACTAGTCCGCCCAGCTGATTACTGTATTGATAATAGCCCAAACTAGTCATCACAGTCGATGAGCAAATCATTCCTATAGCTGACGATGTGTTAATCATTGTTCAAAAAAAACCGGATATTTCTATCTCCAGCTTTATTAACAATTAATCCTTCAGTTCAACTCGGAGGGTTCTTACTACAGATTAAATTGTCACTAAGTCTATTATCCCTGCCGATTAATTTCCACCACTAACCCGCCACGCGAACGTCCCAAGTACAATTTTTACTTGGCGAATCGTGTATCACGTACCTTGGAGTATCTCTGAATTTTTCCCCAACCTCCTCTGACAACCATAAATCATAACTGGCGAGAATTACAGCTATGCTCCTCTTTATCCGAGGAGATTACGAAGATTGGCCACGTTACCTCTCCTCACTAGAGGCCAAAATTAGTGATTCGATCCAATACGTGCGTTCCTTCTACCCAAATTCTAATACATGGCAAGCACCCTTCCATTGCGATTCCTCATATTTGCTACTTTCGGCTTCAAGCACTCTATCCTGAAGTTTAATTTGTGGATGCCAAGAAACCGAGGACTTAAGACAGACAGTAAACCTCTATACCTCTTAAAAACGATCAAGGGGGATGGCGTACCAAATTTACTGATTAGCGAGGACAATTTCCACGCATTTTGGAACCAGATTTATTATCACTCTCTCTTAGGAAAAACTCAAGTTCACCACTGGTTTAACACTATGAAAACTCAACACTAGGCCTAGGCTTAAGGTTAATAGATCACTTACATAGCAATGCTTGTTCTTTGCTTTCCGCCCAACCCCTCTTCACCATATGTCCCGTACCCACTGTTTAAGCATGCCCTTTTTCAAGATGTGCAACAACATATAGTGACTATACACGTAGACTATGTTGATTTGAAATACCTGTCCATTATCCATCGCTCCTATGGACTATTCCCAAACATAAAACAATACAACAACATACGATTCATAGGGAATGCTTGGGTAAGTTGAGACTTGGTGTCTGAAAGGGGTCTTTAGATCAATTTAGGCGGATATCACAACAGCCCAATACTCATCTGACCAAACTCGCAAATTTTCATACATTTCATTGATACACAAGTCAGTACACGCAGTTTCATCCATGCGATCCCACTGTCCCCCCGACCCTATCGCAATACCTGCATCCCCTTTCCAGTCCAACCGTTTTTCTACTGGAAACAACTGCCGCACATTAGGGTCTCTCAGCCAACTTATTCTACCCCTTGATCGACCGTTCTGACAACAAACCGTGACTAAATGGTTAAATGGGAATTGGAAATGTCCAAAATTTTCCCAGTTGAGGACTGGGTGGACACCGGCGATGTCGACCTCTAAACACTACTAAATGCCATAATTCACATAACAATGCCCGCTTATGTACAAGAAGATACAGTCTTCTTGGTACCTTACTCCGGTCCGAACAGCTCTATATTTTTCCAGGTCCTCTAAGATGTGCTAGGAGAAATTGGGTACAGACTGTCTCGCCTATTCACATAGGTGGTGTGGGGGGTGGGCTTTGCCCTTTATCCACAGGTCTTGTGGGCTGCAACAGAAGTCTGGATCCAATATCTATTCTTCGGCCCCTATTTACTCTCACACAGGAACGGGCACTGTTAGGAATAGGGGCAATGTGTGATATCTCACGCCAGTCTCACTCAAACTGTGTTCAGCATATTCGCTCACACCTATCGGCCTTAAGATTTCTAACCATTGCATACCTTTGAAGGAGCAACATCTGCTCTCCAGGGTTTGCAGAAGTATTATGAGTAGGATTAAATACTCAGTATCTATAGTGAGACATAACAAGTCTTGCAAACCCCTCCCACATTTTACATCTTGGAAGCAAAAGCAGAAATGGCATATTTTGGTCTATCTTCAAATTAACGTTACCTAATGGAAACGAGCTCGGCCTCTATGTACACTCGTTATTATTATCTTAGTGAAAGTCCTTTTCAAACTCCTTTTAACCTTAGGAATTGTTCAATGACTTTTGAGATACACACGTACCTGCCTGGATTTCTGTAGCCTTAATGCGCTGGTTGATCCTGGATTTATGCATTGACTGACATGGACATCGATTACTGCACATTCAACACCCATGTACATATTTGCGATTTGTAAGTTACTTTTTGCGTAATTGATAAACTCTAATAAAAATTCAATTGTTTTCAAAAAAAAAAAAAACAAAATCTTATTTGATTCCACTATTACTGTAAGGAACGCTGTTTTAGATCTAGCTTGGATATGTTTAACTCTATGGGCCAGCAGTTTTCCTGCACGATCTCCTTGAATGTAAAAATTCCATCGGAGTTTGGCAAGGGAAGATTCATATTTTTGGAGACTCTTAATTTTTAATCGTTGTCTTAGGGAAGCTAGATCCTTAATAATGCTCGGGGATGGGGATTTTTTGCTAAATCATCTGCTATGCAGATTTTCTCCAGTAACTCATTTAACTCTTTCTCCCTTCTACGTTTCTCTCTGGAAGCAATTTTGATAAATACACCACAAATAAACACTTTGTGAGCGCACCATAATGTTGTCGGAGAGGATACAAATGAGGTATTGAGGTCGAATTATTCCTTTAGAGAAGTTTTTACTTCATCTGCAATCGAATCAACTTTAGCAGGAAACTGTTTAATCTCCAAGGGAAGAATTATGGGTAGTGTTGAGCGACTTTGGCGTTGGCCATCCGTCCATCGGTCGAAGGTCGAGACTAGCCGACCCATACATTGTCGACAAGATAGTCTATAGTGAGCAGTCGATTAATGACCGATTCAACCATTAAGGAAGTCTATGGGAGATCTGCAACAACAAACCTTTCATCTCCCAAACCCAAACAGGGCTAAGAATGCTGGAATTACATCCACAACAGTCAAATCGGATACGGCTACTCTTAGGCAACACACTTAGGCTATAAAAGCCACAGCAAAAAAAAATCACACACCATTCACTATCCCTGTCTTGTACCACAGCATGACCCTTAAACCTGCATCCAACCCACAAAATAAAAAAGTGCCAGAAGCAGTATGATTTGATAACCATCATCTTACTTAACTGGACATTGAATATCCTGTACTGGACGCCAGCATGAGCCCCAAAGACACTGCCTATGACCCCACAGATTCAATAGTGTCCGGGAAAAGGAGTCTTTCAACCACCATCTTTATGTTTCTACTGGACATCGACACTATATCACAGTCCTGTAACGTCCGCAGAAAGACCAGTTAAACCTTCTGACGCCACAGATGTCAAAAGTGAGCCGGAAAAGGCTCTTTCAACCACCATTTTCAGTTCACGGACATTGCCTATACTGACCGTGGGGCCACAAAGCATGCAGCCCCAAACCTGCATGACCCCCAGATTAATAGTGCCGGTAAAAAGGAGTCCTTTCAACCAACCATCTTTAGTTTCACGTGGACATTGCGACTCTATACCTGTCCCTGGGCCACAGCACATGAGCCCCCAAACCTGCATGACCCCCACATTTAAAAAGCTGCCCTCGGGAAAACGCAGTCTTCAGCCACCATTGCAGTTTCACTGACATTGACTATATCTGTTCCTGTACCGCAGAAAACCAATAACCAGCCTGTCTGACCCCACTCTGATTCAAAAGTCTAGCCTCGGAAAAGGAGTCTTTCAACCACCATTTTAAGTATTCACTGGACATTGACTATTATCTGACCTGTACCGCAGAATGACTCATAAACCTGTCTGACCCACAGATTAAACACCTGCGAAAAAGAGGAGTCATTCATCCACCTTTTAGTTCACTGGAACATTTGACTATATCTGTCCTGGGCCACAGCATGCAGCCCCAAACTCTGCCATGACCCCCACATTTAAAAAATGCCGGAAAAAGGAGGTCTTTTCTCAACCAACCCATTTTAGTTTTTCACTGGACATATACTGTCCTGTCTGGGAAGGCGTGCTTTGCCCCTCCGTATGAGTGCGGACAAATTGACTTCACTTGGAAATACTGGTCGGTTAACGATCCGGTACCACCCAGGTGCACTTTTTCTTGGCATTCTTTTTTCTCATTTACTCAACGTGCTGGAGGAAATTGTCTCTGTACTTTGTTCTCTGTCCGTGCTCCATACTCCATGTCCTCTGAATAACCTACATCTGGTCAAGTTTTCCTGTACCTCCCTTGTACAATTCAGAGGAATTTTTTTTACCAGCTATTTTGTACATGCAGTTTTTTAGTAGTTTAATTCTAGATAAAACACATTTTTAAAATAGGGTGGAATCCCACCATGTCTTTGTTTCTCTTTTTTTAATTGTATTAAATGGGTTGTCTCAATACAGGGATTGATAGCTATGTTAAAGATCTTGCAAAAACAAGTCATTTTGCAATATGTGTCCATTAACAGTGTCCTACCTATTCCTGTTTTGACAGCACCATCACCCTTGAGCCACTCTTGACAATTGTGAAAGAACAAATGTCTGTTAGAAAACACATTTTTTTTATAATAGGACCTGTAGTATAGCTGCATTTCAAAGCAAAATGCCCCAAAATAATTCAAGAATGACACTTGAGCCACTGTTGGACAATTGGAAGAAACAAATGTCTGTTTGACACAAAAAAAATTTATAATAGCCTTTGTTAGGATAGAAAATTTTAAAAAATAATAAAAATAAATAAATTTAATTAAAACTGCATTTCAAAGCAAAATGCCTCCCAAAAAATTGAAAGAGGTCTCCCTTGAAGCCACTTTGGACAATTGTGAAGAGAACCATATGTCTGTTAGGAAAACAACATTTTTTTTTAATAGGTCTGTGTAGTATTGCTGCCATTTCAAGCAGCATGGTCCCAAAAATTTTTATAAAAATGACTTCTCAGCAACTGTTAAATTATAGTGAGGAGAAATGCCACTTAGAAGCCACATTTCTGTTCCAAAGACCATGATTATTGCTGTATCCTCACCGCTACATGACCCCAAAATTATAAAATTTTGACGTCTCAGCCACTATTAAAATGTGTGATGGAGAAATGCCACTTAGAAGCCACCATTTATGTTCCAAAGGGACCATGATTATTGCTGTTTCTCACAGCTACATGTACCCAAAAAAATTATATGTATGAATTCTCAGGCACACTATAAAATTGTTGAGGGAGAAATGCCACTTAAAAGCCTCATTTCTGTTCCAAAGGACCATAATTATAGCTGTATCTCACTGCCTACATGACCTCTAAAACCTTTGACAATGCGAAAAACTTCTAAGATTAAGTGAGTGTATTGGGAATACAATTGAGTTCACTTGGAAATATGGGGTTAACGCTCTGTTCCACCCAGGTGCCCTTTTTATTGGAATTTATTTTTCTCATTTTACTCAACGTGCTGGAGGAAATTTTGTCTCTGTACTTTGTTCTCTGTCGTGCTCCATACTCCCATGTCCTCTGAATAAACCTAATTGGTCAAGTTTTCCGGTACTCCTTTGTACAATTTTTTTTTACCAGCTATTTTGTACATGCATGTTTTTTATAGTTTTAATTCTAGAGAAAAACACATTTTTAAAGTAGGATGGATCCAACCATGTCTTTGTTTAATCTTTTTTTTAATTGGGTTATGGGTTGTCTTCCAATACCAGGATGATAGATATGTTAATGATCTTGCAAAAATCACAGGTCATTTTGGCAATATGTGTCCATTAACAGTGTTCCACTACCTATTCATGTTTCTGACAGCACCATCCACCCTTGAGCAACTCTTGACAATTGTAAAGAACAAATGCTTCTGTTGAAAAAACATTTTTTTATAATTGATTCCTGTAGTATAGCTGCATTTTCAAAAGCAAATTGCCCCCAAAATTCAAAGCATGACCTTGAGCCACTTGGGACAATTGTGAAGAACAAATGTCTCGTTAGAAACAAAATTTTTTTTTAATGGACCTGTACGTATAGCTGCATTTCAAGCAAAAGGCCACCAAAAATTGAAAGCATGACCCTTGAGCCACTTTGGACATTTGTGGAAGAAAAATGTTGGTTAGAAACAACTTTTTTTTATTAAATAGGACCTGTAGTATTGCTGCATTTCAAAGCAGCATGACCCAAAAGATATAAAAAATGACCTCTCAGCCACTGTTAAATTTTGTGAGGGAGAATGCCACTTTGAAGCATCATTTCTGTTTCCAGAAGGACCATGATTATTGCTGTATTCACAGCTACATGACCCCAAAATTTGATTTATGTCTTCTCAGACCACTATTAAAATTTGTGAGAGAGAAATGCCACTTAAGAGCCACATTTTGTTCCAAAGGACCTTAATTATAGCTTGTATCTCACAGCAAAAGGACCTCAAAACCATTGTCAATGCGAAAACTTCTAAAGTAAAGTGAAGTATTGGAATGACCAATTGTGCTTCACTTGGATATTACTGGTGGTTAACGCTCCTGTTACACCCAGGTAGGTGCCCTTTTTCTTGGCATTCTTATTCTCTTTTACTCAACGTGCTTGATGGGAGGAAATTGTCATCTGTACTGTGTTCTCTGTACGTGCTCCATACTCCAGGTCTCTGAATACCTACAACTGGTTTCATATTTTCCTTGTACCTCCATTGTACATATTTATTTTTACCAGTATTTTGATAAATGCAAGTTTTTTTAGTAGTTTAATTTCTAGAAATACACATTTTTAAAATAGGATGGAATCCCACCATGTCTTTTGTTTTCTCTCATTTTATTTGTATTAAATGGGTGGTGTTGGTATCAATACAGGGATTGATAGCTATGGATTAAAGATCTTGCAAAAACACAAGTAGATTTTGCAATATGTGTCCATTAAACAGTGTCCTACCTATTCATGTTTCTGACAGCTCATCCACCCTTGAGCCACTCGTTGACAATTGTAAAGAACTAATGTCTGTTAGAAACAACATTTTTTTATAATTGAATCTGTAGTTATGCTGCTGTCAAAGCTAAACTTGCTCCCTAAAATTTCAAAGCATGACCCTTGAGCACTTTGGACAATTGTGAAGACCAAATGTCTGTTAGATAAATCTTTTTTTTTATAATTGGACCTGTAGTTATTGCCTGCATTGCAATGCCTGCATGACCATAAAAATTATTAAAAAATTGACTTATACAGCCACTGTTAATTTTCTGTGAGGGAGGAATATGCCACCTTAGAAGCCACCATTTCTGTTCCAAGGACCACGATTATTGCTGTATCTCTCAGATACAGACCCCAAAAAAATAGATATAATATGGTCTTCTCGACAATATTAAAATTGTGATGGAGATAATGCACTTAGAAGCCACATTTATGTTTTCCAAAGGACCATTGATTATTGCTGTATCTCACTGCTACATGACCCCAAAATATTATATGTATGACTTCTCGCCCCTATTAAAAATTGTGACGGGAGAAATGCCACTTAAAAGCCAACATTTATGTTCAAAGGAACATAATTATAAGCTGTATCTCACAGACAAACTTGACCTCAATACATTGACTTTGCGGAAAACTTCTAAAGATATAGTGAGTTAAATGGAATACGGTGTTGTCTATGAAACCTTGCTGCTTTTACAGGTCTCCGCACAGCAACACCTGCAAATGAAATGTTGGGAAAAGAGAATAAAAACGTGCAGTTAAGAAATGATCATTTTAAGAAAATTTTTCAAGAGGACCATTTCTGTTTGAAGGAGGAATGTGAAGTAGATCGGCAATAATCGGTGACCTCGGGCAATTGGGCCCAAAACTTCATTCAGAGATACCATGCCTGATGTCATGCTTGATGAAAGTCAAACGATCCACATTATCTGTGGAAAGCACGGATGACGTTTGTCGGTTATGACTCCTCCAGCTGGAGATGTGATGAAGGTCCTGCTCAGGATATGACGGCTGGCTGCTGGGCAGGACATCGCCCTCTATGGCAGTGACGAGCCAGCTCGGGGCCATGCGTCCTTTTTGGAACCCAGAAGTCTATTGGGTCCGGACAAAACAATAACATCCGGTTGTGGTGATACAGATAGTCGTTGCTCCATGATCTTAAGCTGCGTCTTGTGTTTTGGATGGTGCCCTGCATTGCATGCGTTGGTGAGGTGGGTAATCAAAGTTAGATTGCCAGAGGTCACCCATTAGGCTTCTGCCATCTTGCCTGCTGCTGTCGCTACGCCTACTTGGCACTCTCATGCTGTCACTGTGTCATGATGTTTGTTCCCGTGACATTTGGGGACCGTGTTGAAGCACGACCGCACAGATGTTCTCCAGTTTGTTTCAATCAGCAGGTCTCCTTTTCCTGCATTTTTCTCTTATTTGGGTGGGTCGAAGGAAAGTGCTGAGTTTTGTTTTGTACCGGGGATCAAGGAGGGTGGCCTACCCTGTAACTGTTGTTCATTTTTGATGGCCTTATGCGAGGTTCGTGTTGGAGGAAATGGGATCAGCACTCATGTGTGATTGGTGCCTTGATTTCCAAAGCCTCTGGGTCGTGGGGCACTAGCTAACTATCTTCCTCATCTTCCTCCTCGCCTCAGAATTCGCGCCATCCTCTTTCCAAGGACAGGGTCGTGTATACGTCGGTGTCTAGGAATCCTCCTCCTCCTCCTCTCTCCGCCTGCCTCCGGCACAGATTCAACACAAGCCCTGACTTGCCTGAGATGATGCACTGAGAGCTGATGTCTGTACATCCATCTGCAAGGACATTCTAAAATTGGGCCAGGAAAATTTGCATGCACTTCAGCATTCTTACACACAATCAATACATCTTAAGCTGCAGCGGTACATCAGCCTCCCCCTAATAGGCTGATATGTGTATTTCAAAACGGTGGAATTCACAGCCTCCATATGTTGGAAGACTCTGGAATTGAACAGATAAAGGCTGTTAATGGTTTATTGATGATCCAAGCGGCAGGAGTTAACACTGTGTTAATTTCAATTTCGGCCGGTGGCGGCTCTTGCGTGAAACCCTGCAGTTTGATCAGCCATTTCATGCGGACATGCGTTATTTGGCAGTCGCCGGACTATAGGATGAATTAACGTAATTTCAATGCTTCCATTGGTGTCTTGGACAGCGGAAGTGGATCCAATGGACCACTGCAAAGCGATGGCATAGCCACGCCAGGGAGGGCGGGATTAAGTAGTCCCGGTTATCACCGAGCACGCCGCAATGCGGATGACTTTGCTGCGGCGGAAGTCTACCTGGTCGCTATCCCTGAGCGCAACTAGCTTTCCGGATGGCAGCCAAGGCGACAGCGAGGTAACAAATCGTATGACGAAACTCATAGTCAAGGTCAGGCCCAAAATAGGTGCAGGCAGAATGGCAGAAATGTTAGGTCAGGGTAAACGTAGCGAAAGGTCAGGGTACGATGGGCAGACAAGAACTGCATGACAGTGTGAAAATTGGTGTAACAGAATAAATATATTAAACAGGGGGAAATTAGTTGATACAGGGGGTAATTGATGAAACAGGATACATATATTTAAAAGGGGGAATTATTTGAACAGGGGGAAATAGATGAACTGTTAAACAGGGAGTGTCTCCCCTTTTTTCCACAATTATAAGGGTAGGGCTCCCTTTTTCCACCGTTAACAGGGGAGGGCTCCCCTTTTTCACTGTTAAACAGGGGTGGGCCTTGCACTTTTGTCCACGTTACAGGAGGGGCTCCCCATATTCCACCGTGAATAGGGGAGGGCCTTCCTTTTTCCACCTTTTAAACAGGGGAGAGCTACCCTTCTTCATACATAAGCCAGTTTGCGAGCTTTGTCTTTTGCTTCTTTTTTTTCTGCCCTCTTTCAAGTTTTGTACTGAATTCAACCATTAATGGCACGAATGTATAAATATGCACCTAATAAACATTTCCTGTAGTTTGGTCTAGCGTCAAGTCTCATAGTTCCATACGCTAGATTTGAAGTAAAACTGTGTAATGCAGAAACTGGATTCAAACCACCACGTTTATAATTCATGATGGTTTGATTGTCATGGCTGCCTCTAACAAGGTCTTGGTATGCAACGGCTTTACCGCTCTTCCAAAAACCTCCCATGCCACTCTTCCACATCATACTGCAAGAAGCTGTGGGTGTCTGCCACACCTCTTCGCTGCCAAGTAGCTGCTGACTGTCTCAAATTGTTCGTCCTGATGTATAGTGGTGCTGAGCCCAGACCACATAGTTGATCTCTGGCTGAGGGACATGAAAGGGAAAGAGGCGGGTTGAGGGACAGAGTGCGGGCCGCGACACCGCTCCCGGGCCATTGCCAACTAAGGTTTGTGTATGACTCTTCCACCGGACTCTTGGCTCTGAGGTTGTCAGATGTCATCTGTGAGGAAGTGGTATGATCTAGTCAACCAATCAAGAACATTGGTTGCTGAACAACACACGGCCGCTAGATGACACCAGCAGTTGTGGCTCACCGAGTGACAACAATGTTGGCGACGTCCCTTGCTTATGCTGTGACATGTGCCTGAGCGTCAGGAATGGCGCCTCGCCGCGCACCTGCCACTCGCATTGTGATAGAGCCTGCCACCTCTCTGTCTGACATACTGTTTGTTCTTAATGTACAGGAATGTTTAATGAAGATATCGTGTATATGATAAAGACAACACCCTGTATTGGATCCAAATTAACCCACAAAGAAGATTGAGTATCCTTGGATATAATTACGCTCCACAAATGGACCAGGGAAAATTTTTCTTGTATGTGCCGTTTAAAAAACATGTGTATATTAATGAATATAAAAGCACAAAACGGCTTAATTAACCTTGGTATATGAATTATGCTACAGAAAATATTTCTTACTTTGGTGGTGAAAAACAATGTTTTCTTTTACTGAGTTCAACTGCAGAATAATATACTTAGTTAAGCTTGGATGTATTTTGTGCAAATAGAAATGTTGCTGCCAACAATAACCTGCTTTGTAGCGTGTTAAAAACAGCGTTTGTATTTTCCGGAGCACAACACAGAAAAACTCGTAATTACCCTTTGGATATGAATTATGCTGCAGGCAATATTTCTTCTTTGGCGTAAAAAAACACGTTTTCTGTTAGTGACCACATACAGCAGAACAACGCTTATTTACCCCTGGATCTAAATGCGCAATGGAAATGAGCAACCAAAAAATTATGTGGTATTTGTTTGGTAAAACGCTGTTTTCTTTAAATGAATACAAACAGGAACAGGCTTAGGATATCCCTTGGATTTTCAATTGGCTCAGAACTGCGCAGATAGCATTAAAATGTTTATGCAGCTGAATTGGACGCAATGGACTTCCAGTTCAATTACCCCACAAAATCAGAATTAGAAGTAAGAGATGCAGTCTCTGAGACAAGCTGTGACCCCCCAAAATCGCTGGTATTAAAAGTGTGTTCTTTAGTATTGAGATATCAAAGGCTAGCAGCCGGCATCACATTCCCTAACAGCAACCAATGAAACGGTGTTGTCTTGATTGGCTTAATCTCTGCACAGTTGTCATGTTGGCTATGACCTTCTTCATCCCAGAGATCTTTGCCCCATGTAACGCCTGTGCTGCAGCCATTTTATCAATTAAAATCATGCTTCGTTCCCGCGAATCACCCCAAAACTTCGACTTCGTTCAGGAATCTAGTTTTCCTGAAATATTCTAACGAATTCAACTTCTTTAGAACCAATTCGACCATCATTGTGATATACATGGCAGTAAACATATACAGAAAACTTTCAAGATTTTGCTTAACCAAAACAGAAATAAGGTATGAGAATAAATATGTAGAGTTGGGGAAAAACAACGTTGTGGCAGAGTCTGCATGGAGCATATATCACAGACTCTAGGGTAACATGTAGGAGAGAAGGATGCATTCAAGAAAGGCGGAGGGATATAACATTATTCTGCCAAATAAATCCAGTCATATGGCTAGGGGCAGACCTGCCATGGTTTCTTGACCATAGGGGGGTGACCTACTTCAGGTGGAATCCGCTGTTTTTTTTAAACGGTGTTTGGTCGGGGGATTTTGGGGGATGTTTTCCCCAAAAATTAAGAGATTTTTTAACCATCGCAGGACTGTGGCAAAAAAGTATGGGTTGTCCCCTTTTTGAAAATTTAAATTTTTCTGGGAATTTCCCCCAATTTGGTTAAAATAATGCCAAAGCCCCCCGGAGGATTTTTGGTTTTTGGGAAAATTTTTTTGCATTTTTACAGGGGGCCCCCCCGAAAATCCGGAAAGATTTTTTAAAAGGCCCCCTGCCCTTTTCCCGCAAGGGAAGGGGGGGATTTCTTGGCTAGGGTCTAAAAAAACAACTTTTTTATGAAAAAAAGGTTTTTAAATTTTGCAAAACGTCTCTTTGGGGGGTAGGGGGGGATAGAGAAATTTTTTGGTTGGGTAAATGGGGGAAAAGATCTATGGTTTAGATTATTTGGGGACCCCCAGAAGTACCAAAGCCCTAAAAACGGGAAGGGGAAGGGGGTTTGGGGAATATCAAGTGACTGTTTCTGGGCACCCCACGGATACGAATATTTTCTCTCTGGGATTTGTCCCTTCCAGGTCTAGAAGTTTGGAGGACAGCCTCTGTACCTCCTCCTCTAATGCCAAGTTTGTGTCCATGAGGAGATTGTGGGAGCTTGCAAACTCTGACATTTTCTTTTCTAGATGATCCATTCTAGATACGAGGATTTGGATGTCAGCTCGGAATTCCGCCATCATGAGGTTTGAAGTCAGACTGGAGATTCTCTCGGAAGGAGGAGAACAGGCATTGAAGGGTTGCTTCTGGGGACTTGAGTTGCTCCATGGAGTCACGAGAGTCCAGAAAGTTGAAGATGGGAGAGGTTATGGAAAGTGGAGGGAAGGAGAAGCGGTGTTCCACAGAGGGCAGTTAGGATAACGTCTGACGGAAGAATTCCGTGAATTTTCTTGGTTTAGCTTTCATTTTCCTCTTACTTGTGCCTCCCATTAGTTCTGGGGCAGCAGAGTTGTAAATTATGAGGAATCGTTTGCAGGGAATTTATCAAGGATTATATATATAATAATATTATAAAAAATATATATATTTTAAATTTATAATATATATAAAATATTTATAATTTATTTTTTTTGAAGGGACCCGGCTACATGTAGTTGCCTGTTGCTGCCACTAGGGGGGAGATATAACAGAGTGGTGTATGCGACATGCCACCAAGATACCGTGGTCTTGGTGGAATAAAGAGCCGTCATATGAAATTGTCAGCCACACTAAGTGGTTGGAAAAGGTGTATCGTTAGTTGGCTTTTCAGCCGTTCTTGGGGTGGGCTCTTATTGAGATGTAACAATGTTTGGGGGGTTTTCTACTCTCCATGTTCCAGGCCACATTTTGGATAGGGCTCGGGCGTCCTATAAAAAGCCGGGGCCTTCAGGTGTATATGGGGGCGTGGCCTGCTATTTGGCAGTGAAGCAACAGAGGACTGAACGAAGCTCTGGTCCCCAAAGGCGGAAGGAACAAATACAATACAGTAAGGATACTGTTATGGTTGTGGTGCTGTACAGTCGGTTCAGACCACGGATAGAGATGGTCTCTATGTGAGTTAGTGGCCAGATGGCCTAGGATTATGTTTATGATTTGTTTTTCTGTAGTTTGTATCCTTGCTAATAAAGCTGGCTGAAGCCAGTTAAAAGAATTCTGGTGTCAGAGTGTCCTACTTGGAAACGCCATTCTTCGTTCTACCAAGGATGACGATCCCCGGAGCTAAGCGTTATTCGCCAGGACGGTCCAAAATGGCGTCCAAGCGCAAGTGAGGCGTTACAATTGGTGGAAGATGTGGGCATAATTGGCACGGACTGAGCAGAGTGGGCACAGGGGAAGCAGTGCTGCTGAAAAGGGGATGTGTTTGCGCCCAGAAATTGTTTTTCCCACTGACCATTGAGGAATTTTTTGAGCTGGTGCGTCGTATGAACCAACCCATCCGGCAGTTGCCACATCACCATTAAACCTGACCAAACCATGTACTGCCTACCAAGGCCAAGTCGGAGGCAACAGAACTCAACAAGCCGAGAACCGCCACTGTCCTAGGAGGAGCTTAGCTGGGAGCGCCTAGAGCGGGAAGTGCTCCTGAGGGTCCTGTGGATCTGGAGTAGCAAAGTGACACTCTGCCCTACGAGCATTGGTTGCGGTGGATGGTCTCCTCCCACTGTTGGTCGACATGGATAGTTCACCAGAATGTCATCTAAAGTGCACCGGGACATCATACCCTGTGTGAGGACCCAACATAAACCGGAAAGAGCATTCCAATGAAGTTAGACAAACCAGTGGTGGACTGTCGACCATTGTGCTTAAGGTTAGGTTAAAACCTATAGTCCGTCTTGCTACTTTGCCGAGACATCCCCCAATTATGCTCACTTGTTGCAACCGCCAGAGTGTGCGGTCAGATGGTAAGTAACTGTTCCTGGGAAGTGCCCACTGAGGAGTATGCGTGCCACCTTGCCTGAGACAAAACCTGTGTTTAAGTCACACGAGTACCCAGAGACAGACACCAACTATTAATAGTGACTGGAAGAATCCAAATGAACTCTGTGTTCAGGACTTATGCCTAACAATACCTACTTTGATTGCCTGTGGGGGAGGGTAAACACCTTCTGCAAATTCACAGAGTGATCAATGGCTTGCGTTTTAATGACAATGCGAATAAAGGGTTAAACCTAAGGTAAAACCATATGCAAATCCACAACATCCTAGCATGGGGATGTTTAGCTGGGGCACAAGTCAGCTCCAAGTAGTGCGTCCCCCAGTATGAAACAACGTAAGAGTGCTGTAGCACAGAGAGCACTCAGGAGTGCCCCTAGAGGTCATGTTTAACAGATGCGAGTCTAAAGCAGAGAGTACAAAGTCCCTTGTGTAGCATGACAATCTGGAGACATGGGTTAACACTATAGACTCAGGAGGAGTTAAATTTGGTTGCCCCTAGCAACCCCATGGTACACCTGCACCTTACTGCATTGAAAAACGTAAGGTGTGCGGGGCCCCCAGAATTCTGTATAGGTCAGGAAGGTCCGTTGGCGAGGTGATGTCCTGCCCAGTGACCCCAGCGCAACGTTTGTACCAGATTGTAGCCTGCAAGTCACAGGAATCGCGGGCCCAGGGATGAATGGCCACCATTTCATTGTGGACTGTGCTTATGGGACCATAGAGGACTTTCATGTTTCAGAGAGCTGGCCTGGAAGGGAACTGGAGAATGCTGGGGATGTTTAGTCTCACCCCTACAAGGTGTGAGGAGTATTAGTAAAATTAGGGAGTGTCCAGATTCTTGTTGAGATGAATGCCTGCATTAAATGCAGCCTCAGATACCTGAGCAGATGAAATGTTAGCTTAGGATCTTAGTCCTAACTGATTTCACTTGCCTCAATGGGTTGCTGTATTACCAGAAACTTTTTTCTGCCATGGACACAAAGACTGCAGTGATGAAGGAGGGAGCTGCTGGTACAACCGACAGAGCTTGGAATGTGCCTAGACCCTAGGGGAGTTGCAGGAGAGAGGGTTAGAAATCCCCAGATGGAAAAGATATGCCTGTTCTGATTCAGCTGATACATTTTCCTTCAGCAGATGTAGAAACATATAAGCAGGATCACAGAGTGTATGTAAATTCCAGGTGGTAGGGCGAACCGGCGAGATTTATGCCATTGGCAGCAGGATGTCCCGCTGAACCTAACGGAGGGTAAAAAGGAGACTGATTTGCTAAGTGAACACCGTGCCAGAGATTGGTTTATCAGGGGTAGAACTATAAAGAAAGAAAGTCCTGGGTGGTTATTACGATGTTCCCAAATTATAAATGTTTCGCCATTGTCATCAGCTCCATTGTGTGAATTTGATGTTGAAGCAAGATGTGGGAGTAATCCCAGGTGGAAGCAGGAGAGTTCTCCCTTAGAGATGAATATAGGGGATTATGAAAGAAACATCTCCACACATATGATGCAGAGTGTCTGCTGCAAAAATCCCCATGATAGGTGTACACAGGATAATGTATCCTCTTCACTGGTGAGTTCCGTAAAGTCATCTTGGCAGACAAAGTGTCAAAAGGTGAAGCCAATGGTGTGCAGAAACCATAGCAATCCTGACTGTTGAGATGTATGTATCGCAGAAAATGCAATGTTTGTCGGCCCCAATATGAATGTATAAGCCTGCACAGAGGTGTCACCACAAGTCAAACACCTGTTAGTGTTTGGCAGTAAAGGCTCAGGTGAGTACCAGGGATCCCCATAAACGAGGCAAGGGTAATGCATTAAAGGTAGGATACAGATCCGTAAAAATGTTGTAATCCCACTGCTAGTCAGTCATATGTTATGAGGGACAAGCGAGTCCCAGACAAAAAAACCACACCTGTAAGGAGGCTGAGGGTAATCTGCAGGCTTCCCTTGATGTTGCGCTTGTCCTGTTAATACCCTGTGGAGCCACCCGACCTACAGGGTAAGTGGTGCACACGAGGTACATAATGTGCCACAGTCGGTCCTACCGCAGAGGAGGTAGACCCAGATTCCCTCCCCTGGTAGGAACCAAGTAACAGCTAGAGTCCAGCAGGCGTAGCTACATGATCAGAGAAAATTTGAGGCTGTATCTGATCCAGCAGACCAATATGTAGTAAGGTATATTGGCTCAGTATCGCCCCTTGATGGCCATGGATGGAAAGCAACCCCAGAGAGGAGTGCTGTCATTACTCGCATCCAAGATCTGCAATTGTGTTTGGCTCTGGACTAACCAGGCAAATTTGCTTATAAGAGACCCGAATCAGTGAAGACACTGCCCAGTGGGCCCAATTGCCAAGGTACCGTAGGTGTATTGAGAAGGCAATAAGGCAGGATAGTGGCTGGTCTAGGAGTTATCATTAAGTACTCCTTAGAATTTCAGCATGCAGACTGAGAAGGTAGTGGACATCCTTGCAGCAGAGCGTAACATACTTCAGTGCCACCAACAGTAAGTGGCAGAAAACTGTCGTTGCCGAATTATGATGTGATCGCATTGGTATGAGCCACAGCTGAGCTGTGTGTATTGGACAAAGTAGACTCATCCCCTGATGTATGTAGAGGGAGTGATTGCCATAGTCAACATGTGCTAATGAGGAAAAAATAGATGGGGAATGTGAAGGGAGACTCAGTTCATCCCAGCAGAAATCAGATTCTATGTCCCTGTATTTATTGAACCTGTGGGTTGAAAATTTTGATTTTCCCGTAGGATAAATGCGTGCTTCCCTAGAGAAACCAGCGCGCAACGAAGCTGGGTAAAGAACGGATACCCTCTGTAAGAGCTTTGACCCAGAGGAAAGATTGTGCAAGGTGAAAAAACCTACAGCCTATATCAGAGGTGTGGAGGGTATGTTACAGACCTGGCTTTACATTTATATGCTGTTGGCAAGGCCACTTAGGTGGAGAGATAACAAGAGTGAGTATATGCTACATCGTCCACCAAAGAAAACAGGTCCTTGTGAGAAGTGAAAGAGCCGGTCATAATTATATGTCAGCCACACTAAGTGTTTGCAAAGGTGTATCGTAGTTTGCATTTTCAGCCGTACTTGGGGTCTGCACTAATTAGGAGTAGACAATGTGTTGGGTGGGTGTCTACTCCCCATGTACCATGCCACTTTTGGATAGGGATCTGGCGTCCTATAAAAATCCCGGTGCCTTCATTTGTATATGGGGGCGAGTCCATGCTAGTTGGCATGAATGCAGCAGATGAAGCTGACAGAGCTCCTGTCCCCCGTATGCTGGAATAGCAAATAAAATAAAGAAGGATTATATGTTTATGGTTTGTGTGGTGCTTAAAGTAGGTTCAGACCACAGATAGAGAGGTTCTCTATGTGAGTAGTGGCCAGAAACTGCCGGAGGATTATGTTTATGATTTATGTTTTCTGTAGTTAGTATCCATTGCTAATAAAGCGGCTGAAGCCAGTTAAAAAGAATTCTGTGTCAGAGTGTCCTACCTGGAAACGCCATTCTCATCTACCAATGACTGACGATCCAGGAGCAAAGTTATTCCCCAGGACGGTCCAAAATTTTTTTTATATATATTTTATTTTGTTCAGTTTCGGTGAAGCAGAAGTGAGGTGGAAGCAAAGCCTATGGGTACAGGCTCCTGGGATGGAACTTATGATTTTTAGTATGGAATTAGTCCATAGAAAAACAGCAAAGATGCGAGCTGCATCAGGTAGACTAAGAGGCCAGGCAACGCTAAAAATGCTGTCTGCAATTTGGTAGCAAGCAGAGATGGAGCAGGGAGAGTGTAACAGTAGATTCAATAGCCTTATTGAAAATGTTTGATGCAATCTCAGAGTCTGTCACGACCAGGCTTTAACAATATGGTGACATATACACCCAAGCTGAGGTGCTGTAAAGAACCTAATATAGCTGCAGCCACGTGGAAGCTCCCGCTCACTCCCAGCTGCCCGCAGGTTTCCCGGAGCAAAGGTGAAGTGTTGTGTCTCCCGACAGTTTCCTCAAGGTTAAAATAATAATTTTGTGCGGTTAAGGTGTAGGAATTAGCCCGGTCAGTCGGCCCCAGTCAATTAAGACGAGCGCTGGATTGGGTTATGGTGCATTGGGATGACCGCTGGTAGTTTGGTCCTACCTCCGCTCGAAGCACAGTACTGTTCCTGCAGTGGTAATCATGCGCCCCGTCTGAAATCACTGGTCATGGAGTCTTGTGTGAGACGGACGAATCCCCGGGGGATCTGGCGCCATGTAATCTCCTATCCTCTCCTTATCCTCCCCCGGGTGCGTGGCGGGAAAGTGAGCGCGCGGCTCCACCGGTTCGCAGCCACAGATGCAGCTGAGAGATTAGGGTACTGGTAAGCAGAGATTAGATGCTCCGGTGGGATATTTTGGGTGCCGGATAGGATGTCCAGCAGATCCACCAGCAGATAGTGGTGAATATAGGTAGGGTGAGGTTTATGAGTGCCGGGTTATTTAGGATCCCCTTGGAGCACCCCTTCTTATCGACCACTCAACGGTTGATTCAGGCCATGACCCAGGACAGATGGAATTTTAATTATGATAGAAATGTTCTTAATTGATTAGGTGTTGCCCCTTTAAATAGCTAGATAATCCAGCATGCTAGATGTTTGTTCTAAAGCAAGCAAATTAGGAAAACCAAAAAAACAGCAAGATATTTTTATGTGTTGCTGTTTGGACTAAAGGAAACATTTTTTTTATTAGAAATCAATGCCTCCCCCCCCACTCCCCTGTAATGAATGGCAGGAATTCTCCTCTCCTGATTACTAGATCAGATGAGGCTGTAGCTATGCAACTGCCTCAGACAACTCTCATCAGCTGACCATGCGCACATCTGGGCTTAATTATTTGGAAGTAGTGATGAGCAATCAGTAAAAAAATCTAGATCGATCCGATTACCAATTTTTAAGAAAAGCGTGCCGAATTTCGATTATCATTCATCAATCACACGATTATCCATTAAAGTCATTGGGAGGAAGATGATCAGTTAATATTTAGACCAAAACAGAAGAGGAGAATGCTGGAAAATAACCACCCAGAACAGGTAAACTGTGAATATGTGCTATGTCTAAGTGAAGACAATTTGGCTCTAAGAGTCACAGAAAAAAATTTGCAGGCTAAAATAGTTCATTCCTTTCAATGGCTAACTGAAAAGATGAGGACAGCATAGCTATAGGAGGTACAGTGGTAACAGATGCTACAGGGACACATTGACCCATTAGAAAACACTGGTATTGGAAATGGCACATGGTAACTGGCAGGAGCCCCCTATCACTTTTTTCACCAGAGCCCAAGAACATGTCATAAATTGTGGTGGTAGCAAGAACATCCCAATAGGGAGCACAGAGGTTCAGCTGGCAGGGCCGTAGTTCTAGTATGTGCAGTGGTAGCCAGGGCTGCCCTCAATCATCTATTAACCGTTTCAGGGCCCCATGCAGCTAAATCAAATGGGGCCCCCACCCATTACTACTTCCTGTTTTTAACATATGACTGGGCCCCTTTTTGTTTAGGGCCCCAGACAGGAGTACTGCACTACTGGCACCCCTGGCATCCCTTTTACAGTAGCCTGACCTCAAAACTAGCATAAATGCCCTTATAGATACTAAGAATAAAATTAGCATGAAGAAATGAGTATGTGAAACAAGATTTTTCTGAATAGGACAGACATTGACTATTGCTTTCTTGTACCACATCATGACCCCCAAAACCAGCCAAGATGCCCTTATGGACCCTCAGATTAAAAATTCACAAGAAGAAATTGACTATTTCAAACAAGATCTTTTTCCAATGCTGCTGCGGCTACTTGCCATTCTACTGCTGAAACGTTGCTGACGTTGTTCCACCGGACTTTAGAACGGTGAAAAAAGACGCAACAGATGTCTCCAGTTGATCAATGAGCCCTGTCTCAAATTCTTGCATTCTGCTTACAATTTGTGGGTGAAAGGAAAGTGCTGACTTTCACTTTGTAACGTGGATCAAGGAGGGTGGACACCCAGTTACCCCTGTTCATTTTGATTGTCTTGAGGCATGTGAAATAAGAAATGATTATCTGAAATAAGTTTTTTTTTCAATTGTTGTCCTTTACAGAGACCTGACCCCAAAATTAGCACAAATACCCTTATGGACACTCAGAATAAAAATAGGAATACGAAATTTACAACTTCAAACAAGATTTTTCTGAATAGGACATTGAATTTTAAAGCAGCATGACCACAAAAGCAGCAAAAAAGACTTTTCAGACACTCAATAAAATTAGCAAGAATAAAAGAGTATGTCAAATAAGCTTTTTTTTCAATACAATCTTTACTTTTGGTGTCTATTACAGAGACCTGACCCCAAAACCAGCAAAAATGCCCTTATGGACACTCAGAATAAAAATAGCGGGAATAAATGACTATTTCAAACATGATTTTTCTGAACAGGACATTGAGTATCGCTATCTTTTACAGCAGCATGTCCCTAATACCAGACAAAATGCCCTTATTGACCAGCAGAATAAAATTCGCCGGAATAGATGACTATTTCATACAAGGCTTTACTGAATAGGACCTTTACTATTGGTGTCTTTTAAAGCAGCATAACCACAAAAGCAGCTAAAATGCCTTTAAGGACACTCCCAATAAAATTTTCACAAAGAAATGCAGACAGTTGATGGGGAGGTCCAGATGACGCTGCAACACTGACAGTCGGACCGAAGCAGTGTGTGCATTCCAAAAGTGTGAGCTGAATTAGAGCTTTCCTCAGGAGACAGTGAAGACCTGGGTAACGATTGAGAAATTTCTGCATACACGAGAGCGCTTGCCCCTCCATATAAAATTCGAAAAAGCCTTACGTAGCACCATTACATCCTTATGCTTAAGCAACAAAGGAATAATTTGCAAAGGATATTGTCACATTATGCCATAAACTCATCGGGAATGGACTCAAGAAGCTCAGGTTCCTTTCCACAAGTGTGGACGAAGTGAGCTTCACTTGGAAATGCTGGCACCCATGTGCCCTTCTCCTTGGATTCCTTTTTCTTCCTCTCGTTTTCTTGATGCTTTTTTTCTTGAAAAATGCGCCCTTTTGAAATGCGCATGTATGTTGACAAGCAGAACTTAAATTTAAGGAAGAGTCTGGAGAACATATACCGGCTTCCACACCTCTTGGCTCTAGTGTTTGTCATTTTGCCACCTTAAAAATGACGAGTCCAGCTGAAAGGAAGGAACCGGCTTCCTTCTCCTCGTCTGAGGGCATCAGTGATTAGTCATCAGAGCAGACAAAGTAATTCTCTTGGGCCTCTTGATCTTTTGAAATGCCTTTAGATCCCAACGACATTATGTGATCAAAGAGGTCTTCAGAATATGATTTAAACCAGTGGGGTATGTTTATTGAGTGATATTTGGTCCGTCTTTGCTTCAGTTTGGACTGATAATGACTAGGGATGAGCGATACTATCGAAAAAAAGTTGAAATTGTTACGGTTTTTACGTTTATCGGAATTTCCCGATGGCGCAATAGTTTCCATGAAAATCTTAAAGATAATCTTTATCAGTTTAAATCGCCCTATTTCAGCACTTCCTTAATTTTTCGGCCATCCAATCAAGAAGAGCTAAGCGGGTGGCTGGTTCCGTCATGATTGGCGGTGTATGGACTCTTTGGGCAGAAAAAATACAGACCCATTTTATGTATCGACTCCTTTTCCTTACCACATTTCCACTGATCTGACAATAAGCAAAACGTCTCACTCCCTTCCCCCCAAACTTTGTCAAGCTCAAGAGGCATTTTTCTTTTATACAAAAAACCACCTTTTTTTTTTGAAGCTTGGGATATAGCTAGATTAGAAATTTTAAGTTCTGATTTATTAGGAGAGACTTCTAACTTATTAAATAGCTTTTTTTTTAACATTTTGGGGTCAGCAGATCTCCCACCGAGGTAAAATTTCCCTTTTTGTTTTTGCATTTCTATTGATTCTGTGCGTCCCATTTTTTTGGAAATACCCTTGAAACAAATTTTTTACAAATTATTTTAGAAAACTCCCCCGCCTGTTGACGTGGGGGCAAAACCCCCCAATTAAAATAAATATAACTTTTTAATATTTCTTTTTCACTCTTTTTGGTGCTCATTTTGGGGCGCAAAATCTTGCACTTTACATATTTTGTTGAAAACTTTTAATTGCTAGTCCTACTGGGGGGCATTGAAAATTCCCCGGGACGAAGGAAGAAAACTGTTGATTTGGTGTTACGGTTCTTCCACCCAAACCCCAATTTTCCAAATTTTTGAAAAAAAATTCTGTTTTCTAATCCCATTTGCCGTTTTGGGAAAATTTAAAGGGGGTTTAAGAATACCTTGATTTGCCCCTAATTTTCAGTACGTTTTCCCAATAAAAACGGAAAAAAACCCCTTCTAGACCTTTCAAGTTTTTATCTTTTTAAAATGGAGCAAACTGCAGGTGGAAAACGAGCAAAGAGGGGTTAGGACATAAAGTAATGTACGAAAAGGCCTCCTTCCATGCGGCAAAAACCCCAAGCCAAAAAATCGTTGCGGGACCACAGGCCTGTCATTGCGGGGTCGGTCCCTGTGAATCTCGAAAGAACAGCGCGCCAATCGTTTTTCAGTGGTTTAATGCAACCCATCCAGCAGTTTTTTCCTCCCCCTTCCCCCCAGTCAGGGCCCAAAATTTTTAATTATTTTTTTAATATTTTATTTTTAAAATTTTTTTAAATTTTATTTTATTTTGACGCCCTTGATTCCGGGGCGCTGTACATTTCAGGCGGGTACATAAATAACTTTGGTCAGGCAATTAAAAGTGACAATAAGTGACAAAAAATTTTACAGAGGAAAAGAGCCCCCTTTGCCCGCGAGGGTTTTAAAAATTTAAGGGGAAGGGGGTGAAAGACAGAAGGTGGGGGGCAGCTTTTTGGGGGGCGGGGGAATGCAACACTTAAATGTGGTTATAGGCAATCCTGAAGAGGTAGTTTTCAGGTTACTTTTTGAACCCGTGAGAGAGGGGGAGATCTGGGGTTTTGGGGGCAGGGGGTTTTCCAAAGTTGGGGAACAAGAGGGAGTTTTGGAAGGTTATTGAGGAGGTGAAAGGAACAAGGAAAGGTCCTGTGGGGACGGGGGTTCGGAGGGGAGGTTTTTAGAGTTTAAGGGCAGAGAAATATAAAGGGGGAAAGGGTTAGTAGAGCCTTGGGGTTAAGTTTCTATTTTAAACGGATTCGCGGGGCAAGGGGTACCAGTAAAGGGGATGGGCAGGGGGGAGGGCAAGAAACGGGGAGAGAGGTGAATCAGACAGGCACGGGTTAAGGAGGGTTTTGGGGGAGCAGGGTGCAGCTGGGGGCCACAAGGGGAAGTTCAGTATCGAGGCTGAGATAAAGGGCAGGGACAAGCATTTTTTTGTGCTTTCAAGTTAAGAAATGAGGGGATTGGGGAAATATTTTTTGGGTGGGGTGACGGGCAGGGTGAGGGTTTTGGATGTGCGATTTAAGGACAATTGGAGTCAAAAGTTTTTCCCCAAGGCAGCGGACTTGGGTCCCCGGGTGAGAAGGCCTTTAAACATGATAAGAGGGGGGGTGGAGAAGGAGGGGACTGGGAAGAATGAGTTCATTTTTTCTCCATTTTATTTTTAGGAGAGGGGGAAAAAGAGGAAATGGGGACAGACAGTCAGGATCCGGAGAAAAAGAAGGTGACACTGGGCCGAATTAAGTTGGGATCATCACATATAGGGGTATTGAAAGCCTTTGGAGGCTATGACTGCCCGGGCCTTGTAAATAGAAAAATTGGCCCGGGACGACCCTTGGGGACACCAACAAGAGGGGGCGAAGGAGGGTGGAGCAGATGAAAACGCTAAAATTCCGATCAGTGGGGTACGAGAGATCCGGAAAGACCAGGTCCGTATCCCAGGAGGAGAGGATTTGTAGGCGGAAAGGTCGACAGTTCAAGGCAGGGGACGGTCTAGGAGGAGAAGCACAGTATGCGTGAGGTTTTGGGCTTTTGCTATCGTTGGTTTTTTTTTTTTTTTTTTTTGGTTTTAAGGCGGTTTCAGTAAGTGGGGGGGACAAAAGCCCGTTTGGGAGCGGGTCAAGGGAGATTTGGTGGAGAGATGGGAGGACAGTTAAAAGAGGACTGCTGCTAAAGGGGTAAAGGCAATGGAGGTGAAGGGGGAATTGGCATGGGGAGGGTCAAGAGATTTTTTTTTGGGAGGGGGGGTGAGGGCCATTTTTAAATGAGGGGGGAAGATCCAAAGGGGTTAATGATAGATTGAAGGATAGTGAGGGCTGGGAAATAAACACAAGGTCAGGGAGGGGTGAGAGGGCGGGGGGTCAAGACTACAGGTGAAGGTTCGATTTGGACAGTAGAGAGGGGAGCTTGTCAGGATGACCGGTGAGAACGGTTAGAGGGGGAAAACATGACAGGTACGAGGTGGCGTGGGACAAACCCCAGGGAAAAGAGGTGATGAGGGGGCTTTGGGGGGAAGCTTTGTCTGATGGAAATTATTTTATTATGGAAGGAGTTTCAAATCACTGCTAAAGGAAGATGGGGGAGGGGTGCTGGGGACCAGGGGAGATTTTAAGGTGTTAAAAAGTTGTCTGGGGTTGTGGGGCAGGGGGGATAAGAGATGGTAAATAGTCCTTTTTTTGGCTGAGGGATGCGGGGTTTAAATGTTTGGGGAGTGATTTTTTATGAAGTGAAGTCGTCGGGACGGTTTTTCCCTTTTCCCCCGTTTACAACTCTGGGAAATCCCTCACTGTTTGGGGAGCGTGGGCCAGGTTGTCTTTCATTTTCGGTTTGTTTGGGGTGAGAGGGGTGCATCAAGAGTGGAATGATTGTGTTGTTGTAGAATGTGGGGGGGGGGCGTTCTGACAGCAAATAGGGTAGGTAGAGAGAGGTCAAGAAGTCAAAGAGTGCAAGGGTTGGGTTTTTTTAGGTTCCTGCTGGGGTACTAAATTTGGGGCGAGGGGGGGAGTGGAGGGTGATGGGAGGGGAAGGGAGCAGGTTTGGTCAGAGAAGGGGAATTTGGAAAGGGTTTGATAGGGGAAAGCGTGAAAGGGGCCCGTTGTCCGACGTTGGGGTGGCTCCAACCACTGGGAAGGGGCCAAAGGGAAAAGGAAGGTTACAGGAGTTTGTTAGTACGGGGGGTGTAAAAAATTGGGTGTAAAAATCCCCATGAAAAAATGGGGGTGTCGTGGGAAGAAAGGGGGACCAGGAAGCAAGGGCAGGAGGTGGTGGAGGGGCCCGGGGGCGTAGACAACACCACTTGGGGGGTTGAGGGGGGTAGATGCGGACAAAGCACCTCGAAGGAGGGGGGGAGGGAGGTACTGGGGGAAATGGGGGAGAAAAACAGGAAACTGACAGAAAAGGGGCCGACACTTTCCGCCTTTTTACTGCCAGGGCGGGGGGGTGGGTAAACTGGAGCCCCCATAGGGAGTGCGAGGGAAGTTTTCCCGTGGGGGTCACCAATTTTTGTTAATCCAAGGAAGGGGAATTGCGTGAGTGAAGAGGGGTGGATGTAGGGAAAACTTGTTGCACACAGAACGTGCATTCCAGGGGCTCCAGACGTGGGGGATGGTGACAGGGGTAGGGGATGGTTTTAGGGTTTTGTTGGGGTTTATAAAGTTGTGTTCTTGGTCTGAAGAGATCCCCGAAACCACAGTGGGGGTGCCCCGAGGGGGCCCTGGGTTGGGAGATATGTCCCCCCGGGGGCGGGGGAACAGTAGAAGTGAGGGGGTTTTGGTGGGATAAAGAAAAGGGGGTTGTGTGGGTTTTTTGAGAAAGGGGCCCTTTAAGTTGTGGAAAAGGTGAAAGTTTAGGGCATGTGAGGTAAGACCAGGAGATTGGAATCCATTGCCCCCCGGGTGTCTAGGGGAGACAAGGGGTTTTATGATTAGGCAGGGAGTATAAGGGCAAGAGGTTTCAAAATTGGGTTTTTATGAGGACGGCAAGGGCTTGTTACCTTTTGGTTTACTTTTGGTTTTAAAGCTGGTATTAACTGCATACACTTTAAAGGGTTACACTTAAAGGATGTTTTGCACACGACAACTATACTGACTAAGTGCATGCTAAAAGGGAAACCCCTACTCTTACCAGGGGGTGAAATTGGGGGGGGGGGGGGGGGGGGAGGATATTTGGTGAGCGAAGGAAAGATTGAAAAGGATGGGGGGAACAAATGTCGACACTCACACCGTCCAACATGAAGCGGGGGGCACCCAAAGTTTAACCATTTCCCCGTTAGGGTAATTCATTTTTTGAAGACTTCTTTGATGACAAAATACAGTTGGGGTCAGAAGGCATTTCAAAAGATCAAGAGGCCAAAGAGGATGATTTTGTCTGCTCTGATGCCTAATCGCTGATGCCATCAGATAAGGAGAAGGAAGCCGGTCAATCAGCAAAAATCCCGAGCAGTTGGCAATGCCTTGCAGTGCCTGAATGTTGGCATTGCCAGGCTTTTAGCCTTGGAAATGTTTCCTTTCCGTCTGGTGGACAGGGATGGGTTCCGCCATGTCATGGCCCTTGCCTGCCCCCAATACCAGATGCCGAGTAGGCATTTCGTTTCCCAAAGAGCCGTCCCTGCCCTGCCCAGCCACGTGTCTTATAAAATTTCAAGCGCGTTGTCTTCATCTGTGTCCGGCAAAGTCCATCTGACCACCGATACATGGACTAGTAAGCATGGACAAGGCCGCTATATCTCTGTGACAGCTTACTGGGTGAGCTGGGTGGATGTCTCTGGTGGTGACGGTGGCTCTCAGGCTCGGCGCACGCTCATCAAAACTGCAGGGATGGTGCAGGGTTCTTTCCCCCAAGGTCCACTGGTAGCATCACCTGCCCAGAGAAACCAGTCCGTGTTGAAATTAATCTGTCTTGGAGACCATCAACACACAGGTCAGGAGCTTTGGATGGCTCTGCGCAACGAGACCGAGCGGTGGCTGGGTGACAAGAATCTGGTGCCAGGCAAGGTGGTGTGCCATAACAGTCAAAATCTCCTGGCCGCCCTTAAGATCGGTTGGCTGGAGCACATCCCTGGCCTGTCACACGTCATGAACCTCGTCATCCAGAAGGATGACTCGAGGTCTGAGCTCAAACTTCCGGCGTTCGCATCCAACTTCACCCCGGCTGGCTGCATTACAGTGTCAGCTTGGCGTCCATGTCAACCGTTTTATTGTTGACATGGCAACACGCTCCACATGCTCCAGCGATTGTGGCAGCAGCGCAATGCTATTACGCAGTACGAAGTGACACATGGCCAGACAAGCAGCGTTGCGGACCTTGGGGTGTTGAGGCACCAAGAGTGGAGGCAGGTGAAAGAGCTCCGCACCATCCTTGCCAGTTTTGAAGAAGCCACCCAAATGATCAGTGCGGACAATGTTCGTGTAAACATGAGCATTGTGGTGATCTTAGTACTGGAACAAGTGTTGGACACTCTGAAACAGCAGGTCCCACCAGCGACGGAGGAGGAGACGGACACAGATGCGGACACAGAGCCTTGCTCTTTGTCGAATCCAGAAGGCCCGACAACTTCACAACTTTATCGGTCTTCGTTAGGCCGCGGTTTGGGGTCCAGGGCTTGTGCAGGACAGCACTTCAGCTCTCAGGGTACATCATCTGAGGCAAGTCAGGGCTGTGTTGAAGCTGGGGAGAAGGAAGCGGAGGAGGAGGATGAGGTATGGCTGGACACCGACGTTACCGATGTCCCTGCCTTGGAAAGAGGTTGGCACGGATTTGAGGTGGAGGAGGAAGACGAGGAAGATCAGTTTACTAGTGCCCCTCGACCCCGAGGCTTGGGAAATCAAGGCTCCATCTCTCACATGAGTGCTTGGATGCTCCATTTCCTCCAACATGATCCTCGCATTAAGGCCATCAAAATGAACAATAGTTATTGGGTGGCCACCCTCTTCGATCTCCGTTACAAAGCGAAACTCAGCACTTTCCTTCCACCCACCCAAATAGAGAGTAAAATGCAGGAATTGGAGACCGTGCTCATTGATCAACTGGAGACATCTGTTGCGTCTGCTTCACGTTCTTCAAATGTCACGGTGGAACAACGTCAGCAACGTGACAGCAGTAGAGTGCCAAGTAGCTGCAGCAGCAGGCATTGTGGCAGAAGCCTAATGGGTGACCTCTGGCAATCCTTATTTACCACCTCACCAACGCATGTAATGCAGGGCACACATACGACACACAGAGACTATCTGCGTCTCAACACCGATGTTTTTGCATATGTTCCAGACCCAATCGACTTCTGGGTATCCAAAATGGATGAATGGCGCGAGCTCCATGGCGCCACGCCATAGAGGTATTTTCCTGCCCAGCAGTCAGCGTCATATCTGAGCGGACCTTCAGCACAGCTGGAGGAGTCATTACAGACAAACGCACCCGGCTTTTCCCTGATAATGTGGATGTTTTGTCTTTCTTCAAGATGAATCAGGCATGGATCTCTGATGATGTTGTGGCCGCAATTGCCGAGGTCACCGATTAGTTGCAGGTCTACTTCACATTCCTCTTCAAAAAGAAATGGTCCTTTTGAAAAAAAAAATTCTTACTGCAATTTTTATTCTCAGTTCCCAAAAAGTCATTTTGTCGGTTTTGCGGTGAGGAGACTGTAAAAGACAGCAATTGTACACGGTTTAGTGAAAAAAACGTATTCCATTTACTCACTTCTTCATTACATTTTTTCGCAATGTCAATGGTTTTGGGGTCATGGTGCTGTGAGATACAGCTATAATCAAGGTCCTTTGGAACAGAAAAGTGGCTTCTAAGTGGCATTTCTCTCTCACAATGTTTAACCGTGGCTGAGAAGTAATTTTTATAATTTTTTGGGTTATGCTGCTGTGAAATACAGCTAAACTACAGGTCCTGTTTTTAAAAAATGTGGTTTCTAACAGACATTTGTTCTTCACAATTGTCAACAGTGGCCAAAGGGTTATGTTTTGAACTTTTGGGGGGGCATGTTGCTGTGAAATACAGTTATGCTACATGTCCTATTATAAAAAATGTTGTTTCTAACAGAAATTTGTTCTTCAAAATTGTCAATAGTGGCCGAACGGTCAAAGGTCTTAGCTCACACTTCCGCTTCCACACTCTGCTTCAGCATGACTGTTTTCGTTGCTGCATCATAAGGGCATTTTTGCTGTGTTAATAGATGACGGACACCAGCCCTGGCTCCCACCGCACCCATTGTAACTCCGACACTGCTAGCTGAACCTGAGTGTTAATAAATGACGGACACCAGCCCTGGCTCTCACTGCATGCACTGTAACTCTGGCCCTGCTAGCTGAACATGCGTGTTAATAGATGACAGACATCAGCCCTGGCTCTCACCATACCCACTGTTACTCCGGCCCTGCTAGCTGAACCTGCGTGATTCACGTTTACAGCCTCACCGGCATTGATCAGTAATTCCCTTAATTCCCATTTGACTGTAGAATGCAGTATTTTCAGACAGGCCTCGTTGACCTACTGAAGAAATCTGTTTAGTTTGCTTCATATTCTAACGTCACGGTGGAACACGGTAGAATGTCAAGTACCTCTAGCCGCAGCAGTATTGGAAAACTATTTTTTTTTTTAATATAGTTTATTTCTTATTGCGAAATTTTCTGATGATGGTCCAGAAGGGCACCTGTGCGGATTTTTGGGTCATGCTGCGTTACAGTATATGGATAGTCCATGTCTATTTTACTAAAATACTACTTCAAAGACTACTTTCTTCCGGCACTTTTTAATCTGTGGGTCATGCGGGTTTGAGGGTCATGCTGCGGTCCAGGACAGGCATAGTCAATGTCCTGTTCAACTAAAATGATGGTTCAAAGACTCCTTTTTCCAACACTTTTTAATCTGTGGGTCATGCGGGTTTGAGGGTCATGCTGCGTTACAGGACAGGGATAGTCAATGTCCAGTTCAACTAAAATGGTGGTTCAAATAATACTGCCTCCTGGCACTTTTTAATTTGTGGATCATGCAGGTTAAAGGGTCATACTGTGGTACATGACATGGATAGTGAATAGTCTGTGACTTTTTTTCTGTGACTCTTGTTGCCTAATTGTCTTGCCTTATATGTAGCACGTATCCAGTTTACTGTTGTGGATGTTAATTGCAGCTTCTCCACCCCTGTTTTGGTATAAGAATGAAGGTGTTGTTCCTCTCCCATAGACGTAAACAGTCATCGGAGATTATCGACTATCGGATATCGTCTTGATAATTGTCGATATCGACTATCGACCCGATAACGATAGTTGACACAATTGCTCATCACTAATGATAATGATATTTGTGGCCGTGACTGAGAGGAAGAGGAGTTAAAACCAGCAGGGTGCAGGGAGTGTTATCCACTAAAAAACAGATTGGCGCTGCTCTTCAGAAATGAGACGCACAGGGAACCGACAGGCTATGTTCAAAAATATAAATATTAAAAAGTCTTTAAGATTTGTTCACAGTCTTTTATTGAAGATCTGCACTCCAAAGACTGCAAATCACAAGTGTTCTTAAATCCCTATTATTTCCAACTGGCAAATAGGATTAGGATTTTACAATAGCCTGACCCCAAAACCAGCAGAAAAGACCTTATGGGCACTCGGAATAAAATTAGCAAGAAGAAATGAGTATTTGAAACAAGATTTATTTGAATTGAACCTTGACTATCGCTGTCTTTTATAGCAGCATGACCCCAAAAGCAGCAAAAATGACCTTTTTGACACGCTATAAAATTAGCATGAATAAAAGAGTTTTTTAAACATGATTTTTTTGGAATACAAACCTGACTACTGATGTGTTTTACAGCTTCATGACCCCAAAACCATTGACACTGCTTAAAATTTTCAAAAAGAAATGAGCATTGAGAAAAAATTTTTTTTCAATAAGACCTTTACTATTTGTTTCTTTCACACTCGCCTAATCACAAAACCAGCAAAATGACCTTTTTGACACTCTGAATACAATTAGCAATAAGAAGTGAGCATTTTGATTTTTTTTTTTCAGTAGGACCATTTCTTTTTCAAGAGGAATGTGTTTTTCACATTGTGAAGTAGGCCTGCTACTAATTAGTGACCTCGGCAACTGGGGCAACAAAATCATCAGAGATCCCAGCTTGATTCATTTTGATAAACGTCAAACGATCCATATTCTCAGGGGAAAGCCAGATACGTTTCGTCTGTTATCACTCCTTCAGCTGTGCTAAAAGTGCGTTCAGAGATAACGCTAGCTGCTGGGCAGGATAACACTTCTATGGCGTGCCGAGCAAGCTCAGGCCATTCATCCAGTTTGGACACCCAGAAGTCGATTGGGTCGGAACCAAGTCCAAAAACATCAGTGTTGAGATGCAGGTAGTCATGGATCATGGTCTTAAGGCAGTTTCTGTGTGTCTCAATTCTGCCATGTCTTGTAGGTGCTGGTAAGGTGGTAAATAACGATTGCCACATGTCACCCATTAGACTTCTGCCACACTGCCTGCTGCTGCTACTTGCCGCTCTACTGCTGGCACATTGCTTTGTAATGTGAATCAAGCAGAGTAGCCACCCAGTAACTGCTGTTCATTTTGATTGCTTTGATACGTGGATCATTTTGCAGGAAATGTAGCATCCAAGCACTCGTGTGTGAGATGCAGCCAGGATTTCCCAAGCCTCGGGGTCGAGGGGCACTAAACAGATTTTCCTCGTCTTCCTCCTCCTCCTCAAATCTGTGCCAACCTCTTACCACGGAAGGGACATCGGTACTGTCGGTGTCCAGCCATGCCTCATCCTCCACCTCTGCTTCCTCATCCTCAGCATCAACACAGCCCTGGCTAGCCTCATACGCTGTACTCTGAGAGCTAAAGTGCCGCCCTGCATCAGCCCTAGAACCCGAACAACCGCCTAACGAAGTCCTATAAAGTTGGGAAACTGTCGGGCCTTCTAGATCCGATGGCGAGTAAGGCTCTATGTCCGCATCTGTGTCCTCCTCCTCCCCAATCACTGCTGGGACCTGCTGATTCAGAGTGTCTAACATTTGATGCAGTACAAATATAATCACAATGGTCTTGCTGACAATGGCTTGTCCTGACGGACCATTTTGGTGGCTTCTTAAAAACTGACAAAGATGGTGCAGAGATCTTTCACCTGTCTCCACTCTCTATGGGTCAACACCCCGAGGTCCGCACCATTGCTTGTCAGGCCATGCGATACTTCATACTTTATAATGGCATTACACTGCTGCCACAATCACTGGAACATGTGGAGGGTGGAATTCCAGTGTGTTGCCACATCAACAATGAGACGATTGACGGGGAGGCCAAGATGACGCTGCAACGCAGCCAGTCGGGCCGAAGCAGGGTGCAAATCCCGGAAGTGTGAGCTCAGATCTCGAGCCTTCCTCAGAAGCGGATCAAGACCTGGGTAGCGCTTTAGAAGTTTCTGCACAACCAGGTTCATGACATTTGCCAGGCAAGGGATGTGTGCTCTTTAGGGCAACAAAGAGATTTTTCCCATTGTCGCACACCACATTGCCTGGCGCCAGGTTTTTAGCCCCCAACCACTGGTCAGTCTCATTGTGCAGAGCTGTCCACAGCTCTTGACCTGTGTGTTGATAGTCTCAAAGACACATTTATTTCAACACAGCCTGGTTTCTCTTGGCACATGATGCTACCCGTGGAGCTTTGGGATCTGGAACCTGCACCATCTCAGCAGTGTGGAAGAGTGTCCGCAGAGCCCGAGACCCACCATCATCACCAGAGACACTGTCATCCACCCAACTTTCCCAGTGAGCCATCAATGAGATGTAACGCCCTTGACCGTGCTTACTAGTCCATGTGTCTGTTGTCAGATGGACTTTGATGGACACAGATCCAGCCAACGCGCTTGAGATCTTTTCAGACACGTGGCTGGCCAGGGCAGGGACGGCTTTTTGGGAAAAGAAAAGTCTGCTCGGCATCTGGTATTGGGTCATGCCAGAGCCATGACATGGAGGAACTCATCTGTGTCCACCAGTCAGAAAGGCAACATTTCCAAGGCCAAAAGCCTGGCAATGCCAACATTCAGGTTTTAGGATGGTTGGGGTGAAAGCGTTTGCTCCCACACCTGGTACGCAGAAGGCTGGCTGCTAGAGTGTCCACTGTAAGGCATGCAGTTCAAACTGATGTAAGGAGAAGGGGTAGGCTGTGTCTCTGGTGGTGGTAATTGGGCGATAGTGTCTGGTACTGGGACTGGTGCTTGCTCATGCCGCTCTGGGACATGGGCAGCAGAGGACCGCTTGGTCCTGGAAGTGGCAGAGGAGGAGAAGGAGACAGAGGATGTCACAGTGGTTGGAAGCCCAGGACCTGTGTGATTCCCCCATATCAATTCATGCTTTAAATGCATGTGCCTATTCATGTTCATGGTGGTTAAACTTAGATTCTTTCTTCCAATGATGCATTGACGGCAAATCAGGCACATGACGTCGGTCGGTGAATCTGAGGCTTGATCGAAAAAGGCCCAGGCTTCATAGGTCTTGGACCTCTTCGATGGCGAAAACCTAGTATCGGTGTTTCCGCTGCCACCACTGACCATGGCTGGTGGATTCATGTCAGCGGACTTGTGCGACTGCCCTCTCCCTTTCTGCGGCCGGACCCGCACTGACACTACCTCATCATCCTCCTCCTCCACTGATGAGGAGGAGGAGGTCTCAAGCTGCTGGTTGAAAAGAAGATGTTGGATCCGCAATGTTATCATCATCATCATCACAGGTGACTTCCTCTTCCTGACAGTCTACATCCTCAAGCTGTGGGCTAGAAGCCACAAGCACTGCGAGTCATTGCTGACCGCTCGGGAATTCTGCAAACGGACCAGCTTCCTTCTCCTCTAAGGTCATCAGCGATTGGGCGTCAAGCAGACAAAATCTGCAGACAATATCTTTGGCCTCTTGATCTTTTGAAATGCCTTCTGATCCCAACCGCATTGTGTCATCAAAGAGGTCTTCAGAATAAGGATTATCCACAGTGGTCTGTACATTGGGTGACATTTGGGCTGTGTTTGCTGCAGGTGGGACTGATGATGATGATGACATTTGTTTGTAAAACCGCTGGATGAAGGGTATGTTAACCACTGAAGAACAGATTGATGTCGATCTTCAGAAATGAGACACACAGGGAACCGACCAAGCGATGACAGGTCTGAGGCAGTCTGTGACTGACGATGTGCTGGCTTTTGTGTTGTTGGGACCACTAGTCGCATTCCTCTAGCTCCATGTCCTACACCCCTTCTTGCTTGCTTACCACCTCTACTTCTCTCCATGTTCAAAAAGATAAATAATAAAAAGGAAAGGATTTGGTAACGATCTCTTTTAGAAGAAATGTACCCCGAATAGTGGAAAATAGAGGTTTTTTTCACTCCCACTAATTCCCAGCAAACAAACAGGATCTCAAATTGATTTCTTTGTATTGAGAATTTGTAGCCGCTATATTATACAATACCTAACTAAGTAATTAACTAACTACTTAACTAACCTATACCTAACCTTTGCCTAACCTTACCTATACCTAACCTATACCTAACTAACTAACCTAAACTTCCCTAATCTTAGCGCTTTCCCCTGTGTAAAATCGCTGATAAGTCAGCATGCAGGAAAGAAGGATGACATACAGCACAGTGTTAACTTCAGAGATTAACATTGGAATGTGACTTACAGGAAATAAAGTCTAATACATATAACAGGGTCATGTGATTTTAGCAGCCAATGAGATCCATATACACCCTGACTGGTAATGTTCTGAACCCCCTTCTGTGCTCTGCACTGATTGGATGGCCGCCTAAAGTACAGGAAGCAGCTTAAAGTAAAAGTGAAAAGGGCGCGGTGATCAAGTCTTGATTGCGATTTTTTTACTGATTTTTTTTATTTATTTTTTTTAAATTTGAGCGGATCGTGATCAAGATAAATGTAAAAATTTACTTGATTTCAACTTTTCTCGATTAAATCACTCAACACTAATAGGCACCAATTATACCAAGCAGAGGCGGTCCTTGGAGCTACAAAAGCTCTGGTGACCATTTATTTTACCAAAATAACTGTAAAAACCATATTTTATCTCCAGCCATAAAACACACATGCTCAGAATCACCAGCAGCCAAAATAATGGCTAATGCCAAAAAAACACTGGCTCGCAGGGACGCTTCCATATACAAGCCCCACCACCTTTGTCAGACCAAAGAGAAATCTCCAAAATTGAGGGACCATCACCACGATGGATCACCCCTCACCAAACTTTACCACCAACTCCAAGGACACCCGACCTGCCACGCAAGCAAGACTTGAACACTTAAGCATCCGAGTCACCCCACAAAGAGACCATCCTCTCAATACCCTCCTGAATCCCCAACGACCAAATGTCGGTCCCCACAGCGTTCAAATGAACGCCATCGTTTAACCAAAAATTACCTATAGCATCCTCCAGATCAAAATGCCTAACAGAAATGCCCCACAGAAATGCCATTACGAGCAACAAATGCCGAAATTGCCCGTTGACCTTTACATGTGCTCTATTGATCCCCATGACTGACTGAGCTCCCTTCTAAGACTTCTGAAGAACAATCTCAGACCACACCGTGATGATACCAGGGACCAAAGACCACAACTTTAACAGATCATGCTTAATGTCCTTTATAAGTTCTGTCCCCGCAGATCATTCCCCCCCCCGTGGATAACTAACACATCAGATTTCCTACCCAAGGCAGCAAATTGATAGAACTCAGGAAGAACCCAAATCCAAGCCATACCCCGCAAACCAATCCATCTGACACTCACAGTGTCTCTCAAAAAACCAATGCGCCCCAATGCACATATGAATGTCCAGGACTCCAAATCGAACATGCATAGCCAGGAAGGACAGAAAAACATTCCTTAAATTCCAGAGAAAAAGAATTCCATACCAATGCACAAAACACATAAAAGAACCACGCAAACTTAAATCTCATTGCAGCTGTGTGTAACATAGGACTGAAAACGAATTGAATTTCATCTCTCAATCCTTTTAACTACCTCTAATTCCAGCCCCCAAGCCACTGTCTCTGTGGTGACGCCAATCCGGAATGAATGAGGAGCAAAACGTAAAGGTCTAAACCAACTGCCACAAGACAGCGCCTAAAAACCACCATAAACTGAAATCTTGAAAGGAACAACCCATCTGCATGATGAAGAAAAGGCCCAGGAAAACCTGGCCTATTCCCTACAGCCCTGAACAGGACACATTGAGGACCCCAAGACCAAATGGAGAACCACTCTTTTTCCTCTCTCCAGCTGATCAGTCTTTGACCTCCACAACCAAAACTCCACCCTGTCTTGCAATAAAACTAAATCCTCCCCAAGAATCCCACCTGCAGGTGACTTACTGGGTGGGATAATTCCCCCACCCTCAATGCCCCAAAGAAAGCAAAAGTAAATGCCACCTTAAACAAGGCCAACTCAAAAGCTGAAACACAAATCATCTACACCAAACCAAAAGCAAGAACTGAGACTAATCTGTTCAGCTGTGATACCGACCAAGCAAAACTACTCGAAGTATAGCACCTAGGTTAAAATATAACTTTTAATCAATATAGTCAATAAAAGACACTAAACATATACCTACTCTATAAAGCCCTATAAGAAAATAGCCCTAAAATACTAGAACTGCCTAACAAAATGGGAAAATTCGCCCCAATAAGGGCGCTCCCACCAGGAACCTAGACTATCTCGGCCCTATAAGACCCTAACTCACAATATATGAGAGAAAAATCACCCAAGACAAAAACACAAAAACACAATATCTAGACCACAAGCCCAAGAGTGAGAAAAATATACAGTGAATACACAACTAAAATATTAAAGATAATATAACCTACTAGCCAATGAAACTATAAGCCTATTCTCAATACGGATATAAACCTATTCCGACGCGTTTCCCCCCAATTGTGGGGTTCATCAGGGAACAGAAACTGATTCCAAAGTAGAGAGATGCAATATATCAAAAATACAGCAAAATATATGCACAACTCACGTCCCTGTCAAATGATGATTGGGGAAGAGGTAAGATGACCAAAGGTTCCAATGAGGGTCCTTGATGCAAGCAGATGGAGATCCCTCACATATGGTTGCCGAGATGATAAGTAAGAAGGCAGCAAAGTAAAACAGTTTACAAATCCATATTTATAAGAAATACTTAAGGGTGGCAATGGAGGACTAACCTTCACCAGGTTCGCGGCGTTCTACAGAGGGAAGTGCGCAGGCGCATAGAAATCAGTGACATGTGCCGGCGGCTGGAAAAAACTACAACGTCCGGCATGCACCGCGATCCACATGCGGCGCATGCGCAATGTATCAAGCCATGTTCGTAGTTAAACAGGAATACAATACCCGGCTGACAGATTGCCGTCGGAACGGGCGCAAGAAGATATTGAAGTACACTGTAATCCTGCACACTTAGAAGGTGGATAAAACCATGATCTAGATACCCCTATATCATAGAGCCTGTTAGAAGGAATTAGCTGCGGTACTTCATAATAAAATCGCCGTATAGAGATATATCTAAAGGATATACATGTCATAGAGACCCATCACAAAAGACTACCCATATCAAAAAATACCAGAATATATCTAAATAAGGATAATCTTATCAAAACGACACCACCACATAGTAAGCAAGAATTAATATAATTAGCGGTATATATATAGGGAAAAGAAGAAAATAATGATACATATCGTATTGTGAATGATAAAGACAATATAAATAAATTAATAATAAGAAATTAGATGATATATGGACAATATACATTTTAAAATTTTTTTAAATATAAATGGTACAAAAGATAAGGATTCATTAAGGCCCTTTGGTTTCAAGGTTTTTAAGTTGAAAATCCTTGAGTTCGTTGTTAACTTCGATAAAAAGTCCCCCAACCCGGGGGTTATGGCGGGACTACCTAAATTTACTGAAAATAATGGATAGGATCTGTATTATGACACGAATTCATGTGGCGTGAGACGGGAGAATCTCTTTTATGTTTTATATCACCAAGATGTTCTAGTATGCGGCGTTTTTTTTTCGTTTGGTTTTGCAATATCATATAAGGACATTTGCATGGACTGGTAGAGCACCTTTTGTTCTACAATTAGGTGTTATACATACAAAAATTTGGCAGTAGGAAACAATCACAGATTTAAAAATCTTGATAAATCGAACCCCTTACGTACCACATTTATATGTACCACCTTTTTATTTGTTAGAAAGTTTGGGGGAATGAGGAGGAGTGTTAGGGTTTAAACAACACCTCCCAATATTTTTTTTTTTTTTAAAGGAAAACCTTTGGGGGAAGGAATCTAAAAACCAGTGAGAACAGAATCCTGCGAAAAAGGGGCCAAAAAATTTCAAGTAGGTTCCGAATTTTTCTTGATGCTTATCAAAAGTCCCCAAAATACGTGTTTTGTCTAAGCAGAATTGAGGAAGGGGTCTGTAAAAAAGTTTTCTTCCTTACCCCGAGCAAAACAATAGGCCTGTGAAAAAAACCTTTTTAGGGAAACCCCCTCTCCAAGAATCTATTTTTTATTTTGGTCAGCTTCCTTTTTAAAAGGTGTAAGGAGGAAAAATTCCCAGTTCGGATTATTGGCCTTTTGGGATCCTCGTTTTAATGATGGGGGGGGGGAAAGCATCCCATTTTAACGACTATTGCCTGCTTTTGGGTTTTTTTAATAAAAGGTGTCCCAAGGAGCCAGTTGTGTCCTTTCTGATACAAAGATCCAAAAAGATCAATTTCCCGTTTTTATTTTTATTTAAAAGTAAACTTTAAACCATGGGGTTTCGTTTAGGCTTCCAACAAATTGAACAAAGCAGTCCTTTGGCCTGACCCGAAAAATTATAATGTCATTATGTAACGCCCCCCGAAAATGTTTTATCAATAAAGTCTTCCTGGTGGGGGCCCCTTTTTGGGGCGAATTTTCCCATTTGTTTGGAGTTTAGTATTTTGGGCTATTTTCTTATAGGGCTTTATAGGTAAGTATTGTTTTGTGTTTTTTTTGATATATTTATTAAAATTATATTTTTTCTAGGTGCTATACTTCGAGTGTTTTGCTTTATATTTTTGTATACCGGGGTTTATTTATGATATTATCTCTGGGCTTTTCTCTACACCCAGCTATCTTATTCTCTGTAGAGTTTAGGTAGTTTTTGTCTGATTCATGCTTTGATTCTCTTTTAGGGAATTGGTTTTTTATTTCCCCGCGTTTTTCTTAAACAGTTTTTTTTATGGCACATTCTTTACCATTGGGCTCAGAAAGATGGTTATCTGAGGTTGAAGGAGTGTTCTCAGATAGGGAATATAATAGCACACAGAGAAGTGATCTCCCTCTATCTCAATTGTTCAAGGATTTGAATTCCAAAAAATGTTTTTATCAAATCTGGTGGGAAAATGAAAAACTTTGGAAAAATTTTACAAAAAATAATATTGTTCCAAGGGGTTGCGTTCCCCATTGTACCTGCATGAGGTCCCGGAAACCCGAATTTAAAGAGCGGGGGGAGAGGAAGCCACTCCTCCTCCTTACGGTTTATGAATATCCTTATTGATGAGGAGAAGAATATCTTAGATAGATCATATAAAAATCTGAAAGATTCAGTGGAGATTATTCTAAAACGTAAAGGTGATTCTGATTTCAATCAGAAGGAATTGGAATTACAAAATAATATAGATAAATTTACGCTATATTTAAAGGAGCGCAAACATCATCAGTTTGTTCGTGACCTTGCTGAATTTCGTGAAAAAAACGGGGGTATACTAGCCTTACCCCTTTTAAAAATTTTTCCCCTTAAAAACGTGGGATGATATTCTTTTTACTGATACTGTATATTGTCTGAATCTAGACGCACTAATACGTTTAAAAGATCTCCATAGTACAAGATATTTTTCTGAAAATCGTTCAAGATGGCCAGCTCCCCCAAAAAATACGAGAAGGGGAGGAGGAAAGAGACAAAATGCTCAACCTCCAAAAGTAGATGCTTTACCTGTCTTCATTCCCCCTTGCCTTCTTTCCCTTTTTCTGGATCAGTACCATCTTTTCCTTTGGAGAATGTGCAGATACCAAATGGGGCACAATCCTTTCCCAATCCAGAACAGACTTCTCCGTCTTTTTTAGAAAAGATTCTGATGGGGAAGTAGGAGATGTTTTGGCCAATGTGCGATCGGTCTCCCTAAAAATTTTCAAG
>JAODAL010013868.1:0-89541 GCA_025379985.1 Phyllomedusa bahiana
TTTTTGGGGGAAGAGCATCAACATCATTCCACTCTGGGGGGGGACGTTAGAACAGATTTTGATGTTTTTGGGGGGACTGTCAAGTTGAAATTTTAAGGGAAAAAAAAACATCAAAAGTCGTTTCTATTACATTCTTTTTAAAAGCTATCAGTAGTTTGTTTAAAAACTGCTTTTATGTATAACCCCCTTACGAACTATCAGTATCTCTCACACAGTTTCCCTTGGAACAGATGCAGTGTCGACTAGAAGAAAGAGATTCAACCCCTTCCCCTCCTCCCCAAATGATCAGAGGAGATTTTGGGGAATGGTCAACAATAATGTTTACGTACATGCAAATTTAAAAACTTGTTCTTAGCGACCACAATTAAACCAATCATTGTGATAGAATAGTCATGTGATTAAAAAGTTCTTTTGGGAATGTAATTTTTACTTGTTTTAAAAAATTTCATGCCCCAAACGGAAAATGTGGGTCTATTTTTTGAGCCCCGGCTGTCTGCAAAAAATAATAATAATTAATTCGGGGAGGCATTTTAATTGGATAAAGGAGTGGAACAAAGACATTTCCACACCTGATTTTAAACATCTTGACAGGGGTCGGGGAGGGCAGTGACATCACCGTTTCTTATTAATGTAGAGGCATCTGGAGGTTTATACATTAGGGATAGGAGCCTGCTCTGATCTCTGCTGTTAGTGGTGGGTGTCAGCTGTTTTAACAGCGAATCAGTCTGCTCCACGCTCCTTTCACTTTCTATTATACGTTTTATGCAGTAAGGGTTAATCACGCATTTATTTCTTTAATTTTACCCCCCTAAATTTGGGGTATCCCCAGTTTTTGTTGGTTTAAGTCAACTAAGATTTGAATCACAAGCTCTTGACTTCTTTACTGGCTGCTGAATGTTTGCTTACTAAAACAAAACTAATTTGTAGAAAAATTATATACTAAATATTATTCAACAACGGGCAATGTCAATGATCATCAAAAATAAGAGCAAAACTAATTAAGCAAAAAAATTTGTGTTAGGCAAAAAAAACCAGCAAGAGGTTTTTCTCCATACAAGGATTTTTTTTTTTAAAATCTTGAAAAACAAGACACTTTTTCAATATTGTCCCCTTAAACATTTTTCTATTCAGAACCCCCGTTGGGCTACTCACTCCCAGGGCGCTAAAAGCTACAGACCCCGTTTAATTCTCTCCTGATAGGTGCCAGAGTGGGCCTATAGTAAGACCTGGTGTCCTCGCAGCTCATTATTGCAGGCCGTAGTAGCCAGTTGAAGCCGAAACCGCTCTGAAATTTTAAAAAAAGAAACCCCAGGAAAAAGGAATGAAAAAGATGAATCGGGTGTGTGAGACAACCCTTTAAGAACCACCGGGGGCATATTCACATCAATGTTTATAGTGACACTCCCCCCCGTTTGTAAAAAATGCTAGCAACTCTGTTAACAGGTGTCAAATTTACCATGCAACTTTAGCATTACATTTACAGAGCAAACATTAGCTTTATTTACATTTACACTTTGCTCAATGGCTCTACACCTGTACATTTCACTATTGTTGAGAGTTTACCATTAACATAAAAGAACTATATTCCAGATTATTTCTAGAATAGATGCAGGCATTTGTGGTGTTTGCCATTTTAAAGAGATGTTCTCATCTTGCACTTTAAAGACATATTGATAGGTTATGACATCAAAGTTTGATAGGTGCCACCTCTGGGATGCAGGCATTTGTGGTGTTTGCCATTTTAAAGAGATGTTCTCATCTTGCACTTTAAAGAATATCTGATAGGGTTATGACAATCAAAGTTTTTTAGGTGCCACCTTGTACCTGCCAAACTGTCTCAGGAAATGGGACGCTGAAAAGCATCAGCTGAGAACGGAGAGCTGGTTATGTTTGTTCATGACTCTGCATTCTGTTCTAAGGGAGTTCCAAGTACAGTCAAACACTCCGCTCAACTATACTCTTCCATAGAAAAGAACTGAGAGTCGTGCGTCCCTGATCTATAGTCTATGTTTGAAAAAAGAAGTCAAATTTGCAGCTGAAGAGTCATAGGACCTGGTCAAAAAAGTTAAGTCTGACTGTCCTATCTCCGACCATCTTATCTCCACCATCTGTGACAAAACCAAACTCCCTCTATCTATATATTATATATATGTAAGAGGGGCCAAGTGTTGAGTGGGTTGCTTTAATCCTTGTGGGTTAATCTGGGTATGAGGAAATGGAGCAGCAACAACACAGACAGTCTTTAATCTTTGCAGTTAAGATTATATATACCTTCACATTTACTTAGCTTTCACTTGCCTCCTCTTAGAGAGAACGTTTTTTTTGATTGTAACCAACCTTCTGGGCTGTCATTTTCCACCATGGTGAATCACTCCCTGCAGAGTCTTATCTCTAGTAACAGAGGTTACCCTTTAGCTCTGTGTCTTTGTATACAATTAAAAATCCCTCAATCATGAAATAGGAATAGCTAGAAACACTAGAGCTGATATGTCAATCACAGCTATAGACCTACCCACAGCCTGTCCAGGAAGTGTGAGTCTAAAGCTGGCTGTGGCTTTGTGAAACTGCATGGTAAAAAAAAACCTTTAAGAGGCGTATTATACAGTATTAACTGGCATATCTTAATGCTGCACACTTCCGATAAAGTCTGGTTCATAAACTGCAATATGTTTCAATCTTCTCCATCAGGGATCCGGTACTCACAGTCTCTTGCTCTATCAGACCCTTTTCCAAGGCACAGAATAATCTCTGAATAACAGTCACTAGCTCTATTTCACAGTGCATTATTTTTTAATCTATGTTGAAAGTGCACTCACTTGGCGACACGATGTTTGATGTCAAAGTGTCCCCATGTCAGAATAAAAGGGGTTAACTTCACAAAATTTGGTGGTTTTTGAAGTAGTAGATCGCACCATGCATACCCACAAAAGGATTCCATGTACCCATTAAACTAAAAGGGAAAAATTACTAGGGTGGCAAAATATGTAAAAGCGTAACAAATATTTAGTGAAAATTTAAAAAAGTCAACCAGGCAGATTTTTGCTTTTCCCAAACAATTCGCATATGGGGCGAAATAGTCTGGAAAGCCCCAAACAGAAAGTTCATGGGGCCACAGCGGGTAGCGTCTCCTTCCGGGAGCGGCTGTGGGACAGGCGGGGTAGAGACGAGCGTCGAGTTTCGGGAGATTCCCCCTTTTTCAAACTTGACAAAGGGGGGGAGGGGTCTCCTGAAAAAAGTGTACCTCTGTCTCTAGCCCCCCCCTGTCCTACAGCCCCGCTCCGAAGGAGCGCAGCCCCTTTCTGGGACATGAACATGCTGCTGGACTTTCCGGGGGCTATTTGCCCTAGCTAATTGTTTGGGAAGCAAGTTTGCTCTTGTTGAGCATTTTTAATTGTCACTAAATAGTGCAATAAATGTTACGCTTTTACATATTTTGCCACCCATAGTATATTTGTTGTTCAGAGATAAAATGGGTGTCACAGATGTCACTGTACTTGGAATCCTCTGTTCTCAACTGTCTCCCCAGCTGTTTTTCACTGTAGCTCTCAGGAACTGCTCAGCTCGTACCCTCTATGGCCTGAGTATCTCTCCAGCAAGCTTCTTTAAAGGGGTTGTCTCGCTACAATGATTGGGTTTTAATTAAAAGATCTTTAAAAAAACAAGCAGCTTTGCAATATATGTTCATTACAAATGTCCTACTGATTTTGAGTTATCCCCGTTAGTAGTAGTGCATCAGCTCCTGAAATCCCTATAGCAGCTGGCCTGTTGATCTTTATCTCACTGGCTGTCAGTGCTGGTGACTCATCTGTTTCTGAATACTGGTCAGAGCACATAGCCCCTCCAGCACAGTATGCTTCTGAAGGGAGGGAGAGGGATCTGGCTGCTGTGTGTGTGTAGCTGGATTAACCATGTGTGTGCCTGCACCCTCCTGAACAATACACAGATTGAGGAGAGCAGAGGTGAGGCTGACAGCAGTGAAGTGTGTTACTATAATCATGATGTATCTGTGGAGCTTTGACTAAACTAATAGAACAGATCAGGGTGGCATGTGAACGGTTCATACCCCTCCCTGCTCTGCTGTATTAGTGACACATCGTGATTACAGTAACACACTTCACAGCTGCCCTGTGTCTGTTCTGAGCCCCTCCAGCACAGTATGCTTCTGAAGGGAGGGGGGAGGCTCTGGCTTCTGTGTCTGTGTAGCTGGATTAACCCTGTGTGTGCCTGCTCCCTCCTGCTCTCTACACAGATTGAGGAGAGCAGAGGTGAGGCTGACAGCAGTGAAGTGTGTTACTATAATCATGATGTATCTTTGGGGCTTTGACTAAACTAATAGAACAGATCAGGGGGGCATGTGAACGGTTCATACCCCTCCCTGCTCTGCTGTATTAGTGACACATCGTGATTATAGTAAAAACACTTCACAGCTGCCCTGTGTCTGTTCTGACAGGGTTTGTTTGTTGTTGCTTGAGATGGAGATTTGTATGCTAAGCAGGGGGGATAGGAACACTTGCATCCCCCCTGCTCTGCTATTAGCAATCACAGCTTCACAGACCTCTCCACACTCATAGATCAGCCCTCTCCTGTCTCCTGACTGTGGAGAGGAGCAGCAAGAGCCTGCAGCAGATCTAGGCAGGCACACACAGGGTTAACTCTGGCAGCTCACCCCCTCTCCCTCCCCCTGCTGTATAGAAGTTATGGATGAGAGCTTTCTGTGTTCTGAGGGGAGGGGGGAGAGGAGAAGAGGCAGACAAGAAGCACGCCCCTGAATTGAAAAATTCGTTGCTGCCAGACACTTTGAAGTAGGCTGAAAGCTTGTAATGAGACAACGCCTTTAAAGTCACAGTTCCTTACAACTCTGCAGGCCAAGCCTGCAATCTGTTTCATTAGCATCATGCCACAAGGGCCAGTAGCATTCTTTCTCTCAAATTGTCTCTACTTCTTTAACACACATCGGGAAAAACGACCTGGGTTTTGCAGAAATATTAAACCAGCTACATAATAGTCCATGCTTGCCAACATGTTAAAATTGTCTTCAGACAGATTATGAAATTTGAATTTCAAGCACAGAATTTTTTTTTTTTTGCAAGCCATGTCCCTTGTACAAGCTTTTTTTGAAGTCATCTGCTCACATCCATAAATCATATTTGCCAACTTGTCCAGAACATCCTGGCAGCCAGCTGGCTATACATCTGCATTATATAGCACTAGAATAATGCTTCAGTAGATGCAGCCCTGACGTCTGGTCATGTGCAGGAAAGACTGTGTCTCCGAGTTAGACTATGCAGTCTTGCTGGACTTTTCTATCTCAAGTATAAATCATTCCTGAATGTATGCAGAGATACAGTGTATTCTTACTTTTTTGCTGCATACTGTAGGAAAGATGTCAGGGATATAAGTGCAGTATCTTTCCTTCTTATAAGCAGGTAGCTGTGTATAAAGATTTTACACTAGTAGACACTTACAGGGATAAAGGAGTCTTCTAATGACTGAAACATTCCCGTGGTTGCCCTTTTTGTTTTTTCTCTATGTTTCCTAAAAAGGTGTCAATACTTTACTGCGTGTTGTGGCGGCTGGCATCCGGTTCCTGGGACCTGCCTTCAATTGTCACGTTACAGGGTGGATGTTCTTTGAGTTTTAGATGATCATTTTTTCCTCGCAGGCTGTATGGCGGTGGTGTTTCTGGGGCTGTTGGAGGGGTTGTCTACAAAGTAGGCCTTCTCATTTCTCATTATTAAATAACTGTCCTAACAACTGCTCCAAATTCCTGTGGGTACTGTCCAGAGAATTGTTTAGATTCAGTATTGGTGGATAAAAAATCTGTAGGGCCATAAAACATCAAATGTCGAATTCAGCTCTGCAGTATTAGTCAATAGGGATGTTTTTTCTTCTTAGAATTACTCTCTACTCCATATTGACATGGCTAGACTATAAGTTCTGTCACAGTACTATCAAATTGATATCGACCAGTTACAGATATGTCCTTGTTTAACTTGTCACTATATTTGAAATCTAAATATACCCACAGAGGAACCAATACACAGTGTATATAATGAAAATAAATTAATATTCATTTGTTTAGAACATGATTAAAAATACATAAAGGTATTGGACCTAGAATAGAAAAATACCAAGGCAAGGCACTACGATGCAGTAAGGCCGTGTTCACACGGCTTATTCAAGCCGTAATTGCGAGCCGGATTGCACTCGCAATTACGGCTTGAATAAGGGGCGGGGCGGGGGCGCTGCCCGCCGGCCCCATAGACTTTCATTATCCACGGCGCGTATTGCGCCTGGATAATGTGCAGGTGACGGTAATCCACAGTTCTCTATGAGAACTGTGGATTACCGTAATTACTGCGACGGATTGGAGCCGTACTGCAGCGCAAATCCGGCGCGCAGTACGGCTCCAATCCGTGGCGAAAATAAGCCGTGTGAACGGCCCCTAAAGAGACAGAAATCAAATATCATACTTCATGTTTAAGATAAAGTAAACAAAATCAAACCAATTATATGTAAAAGTCAATGAATAATTTAGGTCATAATTAAGTTTCATCACACATAATATACAGTACAAAAATTCTAATTATATCTTAAAGTGCAAAAAGAGCTATAGTAGCAGCAATGCATACTGTCTTCTACTCCAAAACACAAAAATAACCCAAATGAAACCCAAAGGAAACATTGCAGTGCTTAAAGGGGTTGTCTCACTACAGTGATTCATCTTACCTCAGTCCTGTTTCCATGGTTTCACTTTGAATTCAGGGGCATTTTTGCTGACTTCTACTAGGCTGCAGTAGAAGCCAGGTCTGTAGCTATAGTAAGCAGTGCTGGCAGCCTATCAGCAGAGATTGAGCAGGTCTGTAACTATAGCGACCTGAGGAGCTGATACAGCCCATACAAGAGGGTATATCTAGGAATAGGTAGGACACTGTTAATGGATAATATATATTGCAAAGGGACTTGTTTTTACAAGATCTTTAACATAAAAAGCAATCCTTGTAGTGAGACAACCCCTTTAAGAGTATAATTAATTGTAATCATATAGAAAATAAAAATTTACAAATATCACTATGCATATGGGGGGACCAAAAGCCCCACAGTCCTTACCTAGGTCCTTACCTGCGTGACGTGTTTCGGTACCTGAGTGAGGAGTTTTTAGATTAACGGCTTATGTATAGTGATATTTGCAGATTTTTGTTAATCTATTTGGATGAATGGAATAAATTGTTCATACTCTTATGCACTAAAACACAAGTGTGCACCACAACCACAAACACAATCAGTGTGCACATGGCAGCAGCAGCAGGTGCACCCAGGTGCAGTCTCCAGAGGAGAGCAGTGATGGTAGTGCAGAGAGTGACTGGCAGGGAGCAGAAGGAGACTACGCATGGCTGGAGTGGGAGACTACCAGTGTCGGACTGGGGTGCCTAGGGCCCACCAGAGGAATTGATTTTAGGGGCCCACTTTACCTCACTGTCTTCGCCATCAGTCTCACTTCAATTTACACAGACCGATGTGATAACATCATAACTTTAATTTTACCCAAATAACTTCTCAAAATCAGAATCCCATGGCCAATATTACCAATAATTCTAGTAAGACCAAATACCACATCATGACCACGTAGTGACTGAATTATACCACCCACACCATGACCAAATATCACCACCACATAGTGACTGTATAATTCTGCCACATCAGTACTGAATGTAAACCACTACACTTTTCACACATATAAGTGATTACAGTTCAGTTATATTTAGTGAGTCACAGGTGACGTTTCTCTTATGAGTCGATCACGTTCCCTTTTCTTCTCCATTCGGTCCACACCGCCACGCTGACTTGTCACGGCCAACACTCGTCCCTGCAGATTTGGATACAAATATCTTAGAATCTTCACTTTTCTATCAACTTTTTACTTTTCCCAACTTTGTACAAACTTCCCACAAGTGGAAGAGCAAGTATAGGCCATAATTTAGAGGCTTAGTCTCCGAGGAGGAACAGAGGACTAACCCCCTGGAGACTGTGCTACAGCTCTGGTCTGTACCCGTCAGAATCATATTGTGTGGTTCGAACTCCTTCCCTTGCACCCAGAAGATCACCCGCAGGTATGATGCATGGTCTCTTGGTGATGCAGGGGATGGAGTTCAGTACTGTTATGCTTTTTGTAGTGTTTCTCTTTTTCCTACAGATTTCCCAGTTGGACTTTGATGGATTTATTGAACCAGTGTTTGATCCATTTCTTTAATACAATGGTCGTGGAAGTCAGTGGAGTTTATTTAAATAAAGTGTTTTTTGTGCTGTGTCAGTTTGTCGTTTTACCATTTATTTCCTGTGTTAGTAATAAAGGTGTTTGACAGACGTCTCTCTATTACTAGCGCTGGGACTTGGTGTCAGCCTTGGGGTGACAAAAAAACACAGCTGGCTGACATGAAGCTCAAGCGCTAGTGATAGAGAGACGTCTGTCAGACACCTCTATTACCAACACTGGAAAAATAGTGGTAAAAAATTCCCTGAAACAACACAAAAATACTTTATTTAAATAAACACTCCCCGACAACATCCATCGGTGACCAATTTCTTAAAGAAATGGATACAACACTTATCTGACACAGTCCAGAGGGGAAACCTATAAGATACAGAAACACTAATCAGCATGTGGCTGATGGCTATCTATCATGAGTAGGGCAGCAAGGTAAATTGCCCCCAGGTAGCTAGTTAGTTTTCCCCCAGGTAGCTGCACCCATTTAGTCAGGTAGCTTGCCCCCAGGTCGCTTGCCTCCAGGTAGCCAGGCAGCTTGCCCGCATGTAGCCAGGCAGGTTCCCCCATGTAGCCAGGCAGCGTGCCCCCATGTAGCCAAGTAGCGTGCCCCCATGTAGCCAATTAGCGTGCCCCCATGTAGCCAGTTAGTTTGCCCCCATGTAGCAGGTAGCTTGCCCCCAAGTAGCCAGGAAGCTGACCCCCTTGTAGCCAGGTAGTTTGCCCCCGTGTAGTCAGATAGCTTGCCCCCAAGTAGCCAGGTAGCTGCCCCCCTTATATCCAGGTAGTTTGCCCCCTTTTGTAGCCAGGTAGTTGGCCCCCCTCTTGTAGCCAGGTAGTTTGCCCCCCTCTGTAGCCAGGTAGTTTGCCCCCTTTTGCAGCCAGGTAGTTTTCCCCCCTTTTGCAGCCAGGTAGTTTTCCCCCCTTTTGTAGCCAGGTAGTTTGCCTCCCCTTTTGTAGCCAGGTAGTTTTGCCTCCCCTCTTGTAGCCAGGTAGTTTGCCCTCCCTTGTAGCCAGGTAGTTTGCCCCCTCTTGTAGCCAGGTAGTTTGCCCCCCCCCTCTTGTAGCCAGGTAGTTGTCCTCCCTTGTAGCCAGGTAGTTTGCCCCCTCTTGTAGCCAGGTAGTTTGTAGGTGCTCTGCTCCGCTAAGTGCCCGCACACAGATGCCTGCGAGCGCTCGGGACTAAGGGCCCGAGCGTTCCCAGGCATGATGTGCGGGCCGGGCATGGCCGCCTGTGGCCGTGGGCCCCACTGTATCGGACCAGGGGCCTCCCGGAGGATCCACCGATCCTCCAGTGGGCCAGTCCGACAATGGAGACTACCGTCCTGCAAGTGTGGCATTGAAGATAGGCTATGTACAACTACTAGGCCCTAGCCATTTTATACCTATTTGCACCTACAGTACAAGTCAAAAGTTTAGACATCTTTTATTTTGAGGTTTTTCTTTATTTTTTTCTATTTTCTACATTTTAGATTCATATTGAAATCTATGAAGGAACAAACATTAAAGGGGTTCTCTCACTACATTGATTCCTCTTACCTCAGTTCTGTTTTTATTGGTTTCATTTTGAATTCAGGGGCGTGTTTACTGGCTTCTGCTAGGCTGCAGTAGAAGCCAGGTCTGTAGCTATAGCAACCAGTGCTGACAGCCTATCATGAGAGATTGAGCAGGTCTGTAGCTATAGTGACCTGAGGAGTTGATACAGCCTATACAAGAGGAGATATCTAGGAATAGGTAGGACACTGTTAATGGATAACATATTGCAAAGTAACTTGTTTTTACAAGATCTTTAACATAAAAAGCAATCCTCATAGTGAGACAACGCCTTTAATTAATGAATTAATTAATTAATTAAGTAGTAAACAAAAGTGTTAAAACAGATGTTTTATATTTTAAATTCTACAAACTAGTACCCTTTTCCTTTCATGACAGTTTAGCACCCTCTTGGCATTTTCTTAATCAGGTTCATATGGTAGTCATCTGGACTGGTGCTCCAAATTTTGGGTAAATTTGGAGGTCATGTGATCTGACTCAATACCTTATGGAATTAGAAAGTGTGCCCATACTTTTGACTGATACTATAAACACATACAGTAGGTTGCAAAAGTATTCATACCTCTTGAACTTAAATGTATTTCATTGATATATTATATGATAGATCAACACAAAGTAAGGTGTAAAGGTGAGGTGTAAAGAAAAGTATATCTGTCTCTCCAAATTTTTTCAAATTAAAAAACGGAAAAGTATAGCATGCAAATGTATTCAGTCCCCTGTACTAGGGCATACCTAAATAAAATCCGGTGTTACCAATAGCCTTTAGAAGTCACCGAATTAGAAAATATAATACATCTGCATGTTTAAGTATTTAAGCTAACTGTATAGAGATGTACTGTTTTTGTGGCAGGTTCATCCGAATTCTACATAAAACAACCCCATATTTATGTCACATGGCTGGACCATTGTAAACCTAGTGTAGGATAGTGGACCAACCGCATTATGTTCACTAAGTAAAGTCCTATGTATGACACTTGTGAAGTATTTAATTGTATTCTGCTGTTTGGCCACAAGATGCCGCTATTTCTGGTTTCTGAGATATGCAAATGAGGCACATGTTATAACACTCACATGGCGTCGGCCATTTTGGAAAAAAGGACAAAAAGACCGAGAGAGCAAGCTGCAAGCAGCAGGACACAGGAGCAGAGCCAGAAAACGATCCAGCTTCCCAGAACCTGCCAGGCTTGGAACTGAGTGTGTCCAGTAACTTAGGAGAGCCTGACTGCCTACACAGACGTCGTTCCCCGAATGAGAGCCCGGACAAACAGGACAAGCTGCCGAGACAGAGAGGACCATCTGCAGCCAGACCATCCACCCCATCCACAAGGATCTGCACCAGAGGACAGGAATTGCCGGCCATCTGTAAGGTACCTCAGCGGATGCGTGCACGCCAACGAGCTCAGAACTGTGGGAAGGCCTGCTACTAGTTTAGTTAGGTTAGGTTCAGCTACAGGCCAAAGGAGGGTTACCCAACTACACCTTCCTGTTCAGGACTTGGAAAAGAGCTTGCTAACACAGTGTTATCCATGTGAACCGGTTCACCTGTGAGAGAAAGTTTAGTGTCACATGTGCCTTTGTGAGGGAAATGGGTAGAATCATCTAAGTTGTAAGCCACTGTGCTGTACCACGGGCCCCTGCAACCGCCACCACACACAATTATTCCCGTTGGTGCTTACGGTATTAAAAGGTAAGGGGTTATCGGCCTTTCCGAACACTACGGTTAGGTAAAGTTACCAGGCATCCGGAGGATACACTCCTGGCGGCGCGTTGTGCAGCACAGGGGCCCAAGATATGTATTTGTATATCTTTGTGTGGAGGATCTGTTCACTATCTTGTTCCAGAAAGTTCAGTAAAACAACCTGTTGTTGAGCCGGTGTTGGAGTCGTGTTCTTTGTCCGTGACTTCGCTGTATTCCGGTAAACCTGCCCTCGGTACTCGGCTTACAACTTGGCGTAGTCGCGGCAGGATACAGCGATCGTTATGGACAGAGCTGCGGCGGGAGATCTTCCCCCGGCGTCAATGGCGCCGGCCCAGAGCCAAGCTCAAGGTGCCCCCACAATACCCCCCCAAGTGTGTTATGTCCCTTTAGGGCCACTATTGCAATCCCTCCCCAAATTTGACGGGAAAAACATGACATTGCAGGACTGGGCAGAAAGGGTGCGTAGCGCTGCTAAAATATGTAACTTAGCTCCGGAACTGGGGGCAGAGATAGCCCTGGGGGCCTTGGAGGGGGACGTTAGGCGGACAGTAATGGTGCGGCCCGAGTCCGAGAGGGACACGCTGGAGAAAATATTCTCGCTGTTGGAAGGGGCCCAAGGGGGGTGTACCAAAGTGGTGCAACTGCGAAGTTACTTCTTCAACCGGCCACAAAGAGAGGATGAGACCCTCATGCAGTACTCTAATGCCCTACAGGAAACATTGAATGAGATAAGGCGGCGAGACCCAGCGGCTATGGGGGCTTTTCCAGAAGTGGATAAGCTGCTAAGAGACCAGTTCATTGTGGGATTGCATAATAAATCCTTACGGGACAAACTGCAAGAGATGACCAGAATGTCGGCCGACCTGACATTCTATAGTGTTTACTTAGCCGCCGTAGAAAGGGAAGAGGAACCCATGCCCGTAGTGGAAAAGGCTGTGAGTAGTGCCCAAGCAAGCAGAGGATCAAAGGACACAGAGTCTTTGACGGATGTGGTCCAGGCATTGCGGACAGAGTTGAGAGAACTTCGGCTGGAAGTGTCCCAGATGAAGGCAGAACGGCTACAAGCTCCGGAAACGACGTTGGCTTCCCGCAGTACCCCTTTAAGAACAGCTCCACAGCGGGGTCCTTCCACAAGAGGTCCATCATTTGTGCAGAGGTCTAGGGGACCCCTCTGTTGGGCTTGCCAACAGTATGGCCACATCGCCAGAGAGTGTCATGGACGTGTAAGGGCGGAGCCGGGGTTAAACTACCGACCGCTGCAGTAGCTGGGCATCCTGCGGCGGTGCAACCGAAACCAAGGCCCATGCGTGAGGAGTACGATCTTTACGCCAGTAGTCCCGTTATGGAAGCAGAGCTAGAAGGCAGAAAGGTGCACTGCCTAGTTGATACTGGGTCAGAGTGTACCTTGATGCCCTTGGAGTTCTTTGAGAGACACTTCGGGCACATGATGGAGCCAGAAGATGGCAGCGTCATTAGGCTGACGGCAGCCAACAATGGTGATCTGGACGTACAAGGGATAGTTTGGATGCAGGTCCGACTGTTTGGACAAGACATTGGCAAGAAGGGAGTTGTGCTGCTAGACCACCCATCCAAGAGGGGAGTGGATGTGATCCTGGGCATGAACGTCCTCCGAGACCTGGATCACCACCTCTATGCCAAAGAGGGGCCAAGATATTGGCAGTGGACCACCACGCACCGGCCCACTCAGAAGGCCCTACGACAGATGGTGAGGAGCTGCAGTCTGCGGAAGAGCCCCACATCCGGTCGACCCATTGGGCACGTGAAGGTGTCAGCAAAAGCCCCGATCAAGATCCCGCCACGACACGAAAAAATATTGATGTTGCCGGTGGGAACCAGACGGAAGTTGAATGGGCTGGAAGTCTTGGTTGAACCAGTCTCACAAGAAGAGTCACAGAACCGACCACTGGTAGCTCGGGCCCTTGCCACTGTGGAAAGGGGGTGTGTACCCGTGAGATGCCTCAATGTCATGGACAGCGAGTTGACCATTCCTGTTAATACCCTACTAGCCGAAGTCCATGTTCCTGGAGAAGATATCTCCCGGCGAGAGGACATCACGCTATGGCCCAACAAGAGGTCAGCCTGGACCTATGCAGTGGGGGTCCAGAAGGGTGAGCCTCCGACGGCGGAATGGAATGGCCGAGTGATTATGGCTCAGATGGGAATTGACCGCAGGACCCTGACTCCAGGACAACAACAGCTGCTGGAAGATACACTCTGGGAATTCCAGGAGGCGTTCTCGAGACACGATGAAGACTTCGGGTGTGCTTCTACCATCGAGCATGAAATCCCCACGGGCGATGCCCTGCCCATCAGAGAACGGTACCGACAAATCCCGCCTAAAATGTACCAGGAAGTGAAAGACATGGTGGCCAGCATGCTGGAGAAACGAGTGATTCAAGAGAGTCAAAGTCCCTGGGCCGCCCCTGTGGTTTTGGTGCGAAAAAAAGATGGGGGTCTCAGGTTCTGCGTAGACTACAGGAAGCTAAATACCCAGACCATTCGTGACGCCTATCCCCTCCCACGGATTGAAGAATCGCTGTCCGCTCTAGGCCATGCAAAGTTCTTTTCGACCCTCGACCTGGCCAGTGGATACTGGCAGGTACCCGTAGCTGAGAAGGATAGACTTCCGGTTCCGGCGCACGCATGTGAGGAGGCAGCGCTCAGAGCTCCCGCACAGCGCCGCCCGAAACAGGGCTTTCCCGCAGTATATCTGCAATATAAACGGCACTTTTCAGTGCCTCATCACCCCGCGCACACTCCGGTACGGGAGCGGGGATCCTGAAAGAAGCGGGGAGCCCGTGTGCGATAGCGGCCCCTCTGTGACCTGCCGGCCGACATCCCAAGATGGCGCCCGAGCCTCCACGCGGCTCCAGGAGTGGTCGCGGATCCAGCACAGCGATATCAGCGGGGGAAGAGGCAGCACCACAGGTTGACCCACTGCAGGATATACAGGTCAGAGACAACCAACTCCCCCACAGAGAGCCCCAGGGAGCAATATCAGACTCACAGGCTTCAGTGGCAGTTGAACCCCTGGATTGCCAGGGAGGCCTAGAGGAGAAAATTCCAGGGCTAGAAATATCCTGTAAAACCATGGCGGAGGCTGTTGCTAAACTATTGGTCCCTGATATAATGGCATCGTTTGAAGCGACTATTTCTGCCTCAGTTCAGGCTGCTGTAACAGCCGCAGTGTCAGGCATGCATAGGGAGATCTCATTGCACACCTCACAAATTGGGGACTTGGAAGAACGGGTGAATGTAGTGGAAGACGACATGCTTGGGACTAGGAGCTCACTAGAGAGACTGGCCAGACGAACAGAGTTTCTTCAAAACAAGGTCGAGGACCTGGAAAACAGGTCCCGCAGGAACAATTTGAGGATTATCGGTCTAAGCGAGTCTATCCCTGTGAAAAACCTGCATAAAATCTGTGCCACCGAAATTCCACAGCTACTTGATCTGCCACACTCTTTAAAGGTGGAAAGAGCGCATAGGATAGGCCCGCCAAAAGCACCACCTACCAACGGGACTCCAGATAAACCCAGACCGGTCATAGTAAAATACTTAGACTACTCTGAGAAATCTCAATTATTACAAACCTACAGGGCGCTCAAATCGCCCTTGATTTATAAAGGTGATAAGCTCCTAATTTTTGCAGACTATTCCATAGAGGTCTCCAGAAAGAGGAAGTTGTTCTCAGGTGTCTGCACAGCCCTAGTAAAAAGACAAATCAGGTTCAATCTCCAATTTCCCGCATTGTTGAGAATATTCCCAGACAACGGCCAGCCTGTACTCTGTCATACCCCGGAGGAGGCAGAGGAATTTCTGGAAAGTTATGCCCGGCAGAAGCGCCCTCCAGAAAGGCCAGAGGAAGGAAAATATACCATGGAAAGGAGGAGCCAACGTAACACCAGCAAGCCTAGGTCTAGCCAGGATAATGATACCACCAGTTCTCACTCGGGCCAATTCAGGACCCCGAGGAAACGTTGACAATTTATGTATCGGCAGATTTTTCTTCTTTTCTAGGGACCTACTCCGGGACTTATCTGTTTAGTGTCTGTGCAGGTTGCATTGCTGCGCACTGAGTCTCGGGGGAAGGGAGTAGAGGGTGGGCACGTGGATTGGTGGTTACCATGCCGGCAGAAAATCGCAAATTTGGGGGGCAGTCATCTGCCTGGAAACACGGGGAGGGCAATTTAAGCCACTTATTCAGGGCGGCGGGAGGAGGATGCGGCAGGTGCAGTGGGTCCAGGGAGAAGCTCCGAGGTTAGGGATCTCACCTGGGGGCACCGTGCGTGAAAAAAGAGAAGTCACTAAAGAGAGAGGAGGAGATTCGGATAGGCGTCGGTGGTATCAGTTCATCAGTTTATAGGTTTTTGTTCTGGGGGGAGGGTAAGGTGTGCACAGGTTCATTGTAAAGGAGGGAGAGAGGGAGAGACACAGGCTCCATAGATAATGCGTATTATATCCTGGAACGTTAAGGGGCTTCGTTCCCCTCAAAAAAGATCTATGGTTCTACGACATCTCAAAAAGCAAAGACCAGACATTGCCATATTACAGGAAACTCACTTAGAAGAGAAAGACTTTAATCGCATGAAAAAAATGTGGGTAGGTGAGGTGAGGGGCTCAGCAGCAGTGAAGGGTAAGGCGGGTGTGCTTATGCTATTTAACAAAAATACCCCATACAAAATTCTATCCCAAGAATCTGACAAGGAGGGTAGAGTAGTGAAGGTAGTGTTGGAGACCTCAGCAGGACTGCTTAATCTTTTCAACGTCTATGCGCCCAATGCTCGGGACAAGGAATTCTTTAACCAGTTGGGTACCAATATTTCCAAAGTCAGTGGCAATAACATCCTAGTAGGGGGGGACTTCAACAGCGTCATGGATGTAAGAGAGGACAGGAAACGCTCGGGCTCCCAGAGGGGAGGACGGAAGGAAGGCAAGAGTTTGATTAGTGGCCTTTGTGACTCACTGGGTTTGGGGGACGTGTGGAGGCTGTTGAACCCACAGGAAAGGCAGTACACGCATTTCTCTCACGCCCACCTGTCTTGGTCCCGATTGGACTATTTCCTGGCCAACCAGCATCTTTTGGGACAGGTGGAGGACATAGAGATTGGGGATCTGGTGATCTCGGACCATTCTCCGGAGCTGAGAAGGATAGGGCAAAGACAGCTTTCATTCTGCCTATGGGACTTTATGAGTTCAATCGGATGCCGTTTGGGCTTTCCAACGCCCCAGGGACATTCCAGCGGCTGATGGAACATTGTCTAGGAGATCTTAACTTTGAGTCGGTGCTGATCTACCTAGACGATGTAGTTGTGTTCGGGAATTCGTTTCATGACCATCTCCAGAAACTGCGGCAGGTTCTGGAACGACTACGAGACCATGGGCTTAAGATCAAGCCAAAGAAGTGCCAGCTCTTCCAGCAGCGAATATAGTACTTGGGGCATGTGGTCACTTCGGAAGGGGTACAGCCGGCCCCCAGCATGGCGGAGGCGGTCCAAAACTGGCCTCGGTCGGGTATTACCGAAGGTTTACACCCCGTTTTGCTCATCTGACGGGCCCCTTAAATGAGCTACTTAGGGATACGGCTGGAAGTCCAAAGAATCGCCCTATTGAGTGGGGACCTCGGCAGCAAGAGGCTTTTGAAGCGGTGAAAGAGGCGCTGACCAGTGCTCCAATTCTGGCCTATGCGTGGTTCGACACCCCCTTTCTGCTGTATCCTGACGGTAGTCTACATGGGTTGGGGGCTGTGCTGTCCCAGGTCCAAGAGGGGCGAGAGAGAGTTATTGCCTATGCCAGTCGGTCCTTGCGGGAGTCAGAGCGCAATCCTGACAATTATAGCTACTTTAAGTTGGAACTGTTGGCCCTGGTGTGGGCCATGACTGAAAGGTTCGCAGAGTACCTGACAGGTGCAGAAGTGACTGTCATGACCGACAACAACCCATTGGCGCATTTGGATAATGATAAGCTTGGAGCCTTTGAGCAGAGATGGGTGGCACGACTCTCAAAGTATCAATTCCGCATTAAGTTCCGGTCAGGGAGAGAAAACGGGAATGCCGATGCCCTCTCTCGGGTCCCAGTCAGACTACCATCCTGCAGCATTGATGAGGAGTTAGAGGACACAGAAATGCCCGACTTTAGCCAGTTCCCTGCGTTCCAGGAAGTGGCACACTCAAGTGGGGTGGCGTCTGGGATGCCGATGGTGTTGGGAAAGACAATGGCTGATTGGCAGAGGGTCCAGGATGGTTGCCCAGATTTACAGAAAGTGAAGGGGTGGGTCCGGTTTCGGGTCTGGCCCCGACCAGAGGAGCAGGCCCAGCTGACACAGGTGGGGCAAAAGCTGTTGCGGCAGTGTCATACCTGTGGGTTAAGTAAGAGCACTGAACAGAGGGCTCCCGTTCAGACCATCAGCACCTCTGCGCCCCTAGAGCTCCTGATGATTGACTATGTACAGATTGGGTACTCTACCTCTGGGCAGTCGTACTGTTTGGTCATGACAGACCATTTCACTAAATATGCCGTGGCTGTACCCACTAGGGATCAGACTGCAGAATCTGCTGCTGAAGCGGTCTGCAAGCACTTTATACAGGTGTTTGGGTGCCCACAGAGGATACATTCCGACCAGGGGGCATGTTTCCAAGGGGCTATAATGAGCGAACTGTACCAGTTGTATGGGATTGAGCGTTCCCGTACTACTCCGTATCATCCGCAGGGGAACGGAGCTTGTGAGCGGTTTAACCGCACCCTTATCCAGATGCTGCGGACTCTAGAGTATAGCCAGAAGGCTAGGTGGCCTGAGTACCTGCCTGAGCTGATGTGGGCCTACAACAATAGGGTGCACAGTACCACGGGTTACTCCCCACACATGCTGATGTTCGGGAGACCGGGTCGAGAGATTGAGGATCTCCACATGCCCAGTCCGACAGAACCACCACCGACCAGTACCACGGCCTGGGCCCAGGAACACCGCCGCCGACTGCGGATGGTGCACAAGGTTGTAGGAGAGCGTCTGAAACAAGTGGTGCATCCTAACCCGCGGCCCGTGCAGAGAGACAGTTTTGCCCCGGGTGATCGGGTCATGGTCAGGGCTAAGAGGCCGTCTGGGAAGCTGGATGGGAGGTGGGAGGCGGTCCCATATGTGGTAAAGAGAAGGGTGGACCCTGCCATCCCAGTCTACGAGGTAGAGCCGATAGGGACAGGGGGCCGATCACGAAATCTGCACAGAAATATGCTGAGGCGCTGTGATTTTGAAGTGCCCGAAACCACGCCCGAAGAACCTACCCCTGTCCAGCAGCCCCCCTTAGTTGAGGAATGGTGGGCTGTCCCACTGCCGGTGTCAACTGAGGTTCCAACTGTGACAATTTTGCCACCCAGGGAGAGACAGGAGCAGCCAGCAACTTCTTCCCCAAGGGATGTGCCTGAAACCCCTGAGCCTATAGCCCCACGTAGGACACCCAGATCCAACGCTGGCATACCCCCCCCAGCGCTATGCGCAAGGTGAGTTTGTGTGGGGAGGGTTGTCGAGGACGCCAACTTCTAGTGGGGTGGTATGTAGGATAGTGGACCAACCGCATTATGTTCACTAAGTAAAGTCCTATGTATGACACTTGTGAAGTATTTAATTGTATTCTGCTGTTTGGCCACAAGATGCCGCTATTTCTGGTTTCTGAGATATGCAAATGAGGCACATGTTATAACACTCACATGGCGTCGGCCATTTTGGGAAAAAGGACAAAAAGAGAGAGCAAGCTACAAGCAGCAGGACACAGGAGCAGAGCCAGAAAATGATCCAGCTTCCCAGAACCTGCCAGGCTTGGAACTGAGTGTGTCCAGTAACTTAGGAGAGCCTGACTGCCTACACAGATGTCGTTCCCCGAAAGAGAGTTCGGACAAACAGGACAAGCTGCCGAGACAGAGAGGACCATCTGCAGCCAGACCATCCACCCCATCCACAAGGATCTGCACCAGAGGACAGGAATTGCCGGCCATCTGTAAGGTACCTCAGCGGATGCATGCACGCCAACGAGCTCAGAACTGTGGGAAGGCCTGCTACTAGTTTAGTTAGGTTAGGTTCAGCTACAGGCCAAAGGAGGGTTACCCAACTACACCTTCCTGTTCAGGACTTGGAAAAGAGCTTGCTAACACAGTGTTATCCATGTGAACCGGTTCACCTGTGAGAGAAAGTTTTGTGTCACATGTGCCTTTGTGAGGGAAACGGGTAGAATCATCTAAGTTGTAAGCCACTGTGCTGTACCACGGGCCCCTGCAACCGCCACCACACACAATTATTCCCGTTGGTGCTTACGGTATTAAAAGGTAAGGGGTTATCGGCCTTTCCGAACCCTACGGTTAGGTAGAGTTACCAGGCATCCGGAGGATACACTCCTGGCGGCGCGTTGTGCAGCACAGGGGCCCAAGATATGTATTTGTATATCTTTGTGTGGAGGATCTGTTCACTATCTTGTTCCAGAAAGTTCAGTAAAACAACCCGTTGTTGAGCCGGTGTTGGAGTCGTGTTCTTTGTCCGTGACTTCGCTGTATTCCGGTAAACCTGACCTCGGTACTCGGCTTACACTAGCACATCTTACCCTCCGTCTCACCCATACAACCTAATAGATTGTAAGCTCTTGCAAGCAGGGCCCTCTCACCTTGTGTCTCATCTGTAAGTAGCTTTTCATTGTGCAATGCATGTCTTTTTGTCTGTACCTACACCCTCCAAATTGTAAAGTGCTGCGGAATATGTTGGCGCTATATAAATAAAGATTATGATTATTATTATTATTTAAGCCCTAATCATAGGAAATGCCCATTTTGGAGGCAACGTTTACATAAGCCTGGTTTCTGGGAGTCTCCTAGAAAAAAAGGTAGCATTGACAAGTATGCATCACACACATAAAGGTGGATCCTCTGAAGACACTGTTTTGCTTTCTTACTTACAGAGCTTTGATTTTACAGCTGATTGCCATAGCACTTGAAATACAGTGCTCCCTCAAAATACAATATTAATTGGTTCCAGGATGACCATTGTATGTTTAAACTATTGCATGTTGAAACCATAACTCTAAAGAAAACTGGTAATTGGTTCTGAATCCCCAAAATATCACTCAAGATAATGCAAAGTAAAGATCAAAGAAAATGAAGCAGATAACTAATGCTGTTATATGTAAGCAAGTCCTTATATATAACATTCAGAAGGAGCTGCTGGAAGCTGGAAATCACTTTCTATATGAGGACATGAGCTTCTTTGGGTCATGTGCTTTATACACAATGTACCAGAAAAAAGAAAATGAGCCAAACAGAACATGTAGTACCGCAGTGTACTCTAGAGAGGCGCTACTAGACCACCAATCACTTCAAGCACTTCACTAATGCAGAGGTCTTACAGGTAAAATGTTCATGTTAATTGACTGGATCAGTGTCTGAGCCATTGCATCTTGAAACTACACTCAGCATATAATAGTCTTTCCTGGGACATTGTAAGTTGAAAAGATTGTATCCTGACAACATTGTAACTTGAGGGATCAAACCAATCTTCCTTTTTAAAATCAGTATCATTATCTCACCCTTAACCAAATGTGGATGACATTCTGAATTCCCTTTTTACTCTATTTTATAGGCTACGGGAGGAGTCAGATAAGGCTGAGGTGTCATTTTTTTTGGGAGATGGTTCTGAGAATTAGATGATCTGGAAATTCCATTAAAAATTCTGGAATGGTGGTACGAAGGTTCCTAACGTACGCTGAGAAAAACACATTTTAGAATGATGCATGCCTTATATGGTTTTAATGTCCCACCGCATCCCAATGGTTACAATGGCTAGTGGCATGTACTAAATGCTGGACACCAAAGATGGACCTTTTGCATGGTATATGGGCCTGTCTGGAGTCTCAAAAGTTTTGGGAGGAAGTAAGGGACTTCATTAATCAGACATGGAACATCACTATAGATCAAACCCCTCAGTTATTTTTGTTTCATGCCTTCTCAAAGGAGCAAAACATTCCAGTAATGATCCATGTTCTTCTCTTGGTTGCTTGGAGATGCCTTTTGGCTGTTTGGCTACAGTGGGAGCAATTATAGCCCATACAAAGCATTATCTTTATTTAGACTGGAAACGTAGAGGAGCAGGGAATCACAAACAAGAAATTTTTTTCACCAAGTGGAAGGTGCTTATTTTTAGCTTTCTGAGTAAACACGAACTCAGAGAGGGTACATTACCTTTTAGATACACAACTTGGTATTTGCCTATCAATATAACAGGATCACTGGGCTGTATGAAAATTAACTGTAAACACAATGAAAATTTTCTGAAAACAGTGAAGTTTCTTTTGCAGACGTATTATTTAATACATGTCATGGATACTTAGTAAGGAAATCCACAGGGAAGAGTTTAGGGGGAGGGTATGTTACTCTTCATGATTGTTTGGATTTTTACTTTAAAATATGCTGGCCTCCGATCCCTTATAGGACAATCAAAGGCCTGACATCTTGATAATGATCCTCTGTAACTAGGTTATCTACTACTTTCATTATTTTGTACAAGTCAATTGTAATTTTTTTTATTGTACTCTTGCTCAACATTACCTTTGTCTTTTAGAAAACAAAATATAGAGATTTTTATTTATATATATATAAAAACCTTAACAAACCATAGTGTTCCTTTCTTTATTTTTTACATTGTAGATTCATATTAAAGACACTGAACTTTAAAGTCTAGATGCCGAAAAGGCATTTGAGAAGGTTTCATGGCCTTTCCTGTCTGCTACTTTGTTAAGAAGAAATTTTGGCCCTGTCTTCAGGAATTTCATTTCCTACATCCAGGAAGGCTCATCCACTAATTTTTTAATTAATGGATTACTAACCCCTCCCATAGACATGTTTAGGGGCACTAGACAAGGCTGTCCACTATCTCCATTGCTCTTTGATCTTGCACTTGATCCGTTGTTGTATTGTCTAAAGCCTAGTCCGGCCACTGATGGGAATCTGGCTGATTCCCCGATCTTGGATATAGTGGCTTTTGCAGATGATGTGATGATAATTTTGAAAAACCCACGACACAACTTACAGGGGGTGCTGCGGGGGTTGTAGGAGATGGGATCCCTTTCGGGGTATTACATTAACATGGATAAAACGAATGCCATGATACTCAAAGGGCCACCAAAACCTACGTGGACCACACTTTACCCGTTTAATTGGTGTACAGCTAGAATACCCTACTTGGGAGTATCAATATCAAGGCTCCCTACCAGTCTATACAAAGACAATATCACACCTTATATAACCTCGCTAGAATCGAGACTGCACGTGTGGAGGCAACTACCGTTGTCCTATGTGGGTAGGGGAAACCTTGTCAAGCTTGTAAAATTTCCTAAGTTGCTGTATCTCCTGCATTCCCTTCCACTCTATGTCAGACGTAAGGATGAGATGCGCATGAACGCGCTTTTCCGCCGATTTATCTGGGGCGGTAAAAGACCTCGGATTCCGCTAATAATTTTGCAGCAGCCCAAGGACAATGGGGGTATTAACTTTCTGAACATTCGGGCATATAATGTGGCCGCGTTGATTCGTATGGCAGCAGATTGATTGCAAAAAACTTCAATATACACGGACACCAAGGCAGAGCAATTGTTTTTAGGGAAGATCTCACTAGCAATTTTTGTACATCTGCCCTTACATCAAATCCCAGAACAGATTAAGGCTAATCCACTCGTATTTTCAACGTGGAGGGGCTGGCAAAAAATGAGGACGCTCTTTGGGTTACACCCCCACGCCTCTATGCTTCGTACATTAACAGGCAATCCAGATTTCCAGAAAGGAACCCCACACAGGGACTTCTACAGGTGGGCAAAAGGTGGAATCCTATCGGTTTATGACTTAATAGATGCAAAAACGCATAGGATCTTACAATTGGAGGAGCTAAGAACTAAATTCCCGGAAGCAGAGGTCTCCCTCTTCCCATATCTATGTGCCCGTAGCTACGTCCTAACATTGACTCCACATTTCACACGGAGAGAATGGGATCCATCAACGCGTAAACTCTTGCTTAAAAGAACTATGGAAAGGGGGCTGACTACCCACTACTACAAAGCTTTACACGCGCCACTAGATTTCTCAGACTCAACTATGGCACTTACGAGGTGGGCGGGAGATAACCCCAGTCTGGAGGTTCCCACACTGCTTACAGCATTGGCCAATAGCCGTAAATTCTTAGCCTCGAGTAGGTACTGGGAGATGTCCCTTCAGCTGTACCACAGGGCATACATTACACCAGTCAGGGGCTACCGCATGGGTATTTTTGAAAGCAACAGATGCTTCCGATGTGGTGTTCCAGTAGCAGATATTTTCCACTGCTTGTGGAGCTGCCCGGTGATCCGAGATGTTTGGGACCGGGTGATGACATTCACAAGAACGCATTTGACTAACTATGTCCCAAACAACCCTCTATGGGCCATATTCGGCCATATAGATATCCAGATGACCCCATGTGAACCGGGAAGCAGGAAATTATTATATATGATCTCAGCGGCAGGCATCAAAACCATTTTAAACACGTGGATACATGAGTCCGCGCCCCCTTTTAGGATGTTCTTGGAAAAACTGTCTTACATACTGAAAATGGATTGGGTAGAGGCCTCAGGTAGGAAGGAGACTCATGCCCAAAAAATTTTTCAAGTTTGGGGCAGCTTTATACCTCTGCTTCCACAGAAAATACGAGAAGCCATCAAAAAATGCATTAGTTTTAACACATGGTTCCAAGAACAGGTATTAATTGGCGATGCTCCAATCTAAAAGACCCAGAGATTTGATAGGCCCAGAGGACGGGAACCATGATTTAGCACCTATAATATTGTTTGGCGTTCAAAATGCCAGCCCTGTAGAATAAGATAAAATTTAGATATCGGATAAGGGGAGCCACATAGATTGATCATACTACTAAAACAAAGGTTGGGGGGTGGGCCCGGAGAGTGGAGCACTTGTTGGTATGTGTTTTTGTTTTGTCTGAGCCTAGTGTTGCATACTGTCCTCGTGCTCTTGCGACTTATGTTTTTCTTTCCATTACTAAGAGAGCTTAACGCTACAGATGGAGCCAGAATTGGTAGTTGAAACTATACAGATAGTAAAGACTTCTTAGTCCATTGCACTTGAATGACATCTGTGGCCAGATAGTATATTGCACGGTAATGATAGCTGGAAAGAATATGATCTTAACCTTCTGAAAAAGACATAAGACCACAAAATGGAGGCTCGAACGAGTTTTAATATGGTTGTGTTTTCTTTTTGTTTTGTATATAACGAAAATTGGTAATACAGAGTATACAAGTTATAACGTTCTGAACAATTGAGCCCATTGATAACAATACGCGTTTTGTACCTTACAAACTTTGAATTTATTGTACTTTGTGTTACTTAATAAAGACATTTAAAAAAAAAGAAAAGACACTGAAGACACAGATCAGTGTTGAGGCCTGTGATTTTCTAGACTCATCTCTGTTTGGTCATGACAAATGGAGAAGAGTTTCTTTAATTACTTTAATTGCTAAATGACTGGAATCTGATATGTGACACATTTATAGCTCTGAGTCACATTATAGTATTTATGGGTATCCTGGGTTAGCCGTTTCTTTGAGGTTGTTTTGAAGGTTGAATTGGTTAACCTCAAAGTCTCCTTTCCGTTCTTCCATTCTTTGGAAAATATCTCTCTTTTACTGGCCAGAAATGGTTTGCCTCCTGGTCTTAATAACTGCCTGGAATTTTTGTGGGTTGATAATGCGTGTATATTAAAGTTATTTCCTGTGGAGGAACATACACAGGATAGGTAGCATAGCTATGCCCTTGCCATTTTGAGAAAGGAATACCAGGTATTTGTTGGCTACCTTCTTCATGGAGAGACAGGCAGACATAAAATTACCAGTGGGCTTTGACCTTCTCACCTTTATGCTATTATTGTGGCCCTATGGATAAGGGGAGACCTGTGTGAATTCAACCTATAGTAAAGTATTACATCAGCTTAAACTGAGGTTCCTCTTCTCCACCAGTAACATCACAATATTCTGCCAGAGGATCCCAGAGCTCCAGCAGCATTGTAATGGCAGCAGTAGGAGAGGTGAGCACAGGTTAAATTTCATTTTAACACAGCGCTAGGCATTGGGGGGGGGGGGGGGAGTATCTGAAAATCCTTTAGGAAAAGACATGTATAATTTCTAAATGAGAGTGTAAAATGTCAGTGACATGGCCCTGTGAATGCAGGTGATGGTACTGGATGAGACTACTGGTGGTAGTATGCTGGAAGATGTGGTGTATCGAACAGCAGAAAGGTGACAGAGACCAGGAGACGCTGGCAGTGGAAACAGGTGCATTTACTCACAGCTCAACTCTTGGTACAGTACTTCACAAGTTACTTGGTAAATGCAAAATGGCAACATCACACTTCTTTCAGTCTCAACCACCATTATAATCTCTTTTGACCTCAACTGGATAGCTAGTCTCTTATTTTTATTCGCACTCTGGTATACTAGCAATAATCTTCTTTTACTAGGGTTTACAGGGCTACTCCCAAACATAAAAGGCCTGGAGATTTTCCCTGGACCCCCTATCTCCTCATATGCCTAGCTTACTGGTACTGGTCAAGCTCTTGATAAGATAAACCTTGACCCTCCTCTCCTTAATTTCTGTTTTGTAGTTAAATTAAAAGCTATCTCTAAATGCAGTGATTAGTATTGCTTATTTCTCCTGGTGTCCTGGGCTTTAGCAAGTATATACCAAGAACCAACTGCCTTTTTGCTGCTCAACTGGAACTGTCTTAACACAACTAAAACTACATCAGAACTGTCTGTAACTAACTAAGATGGTAGGTTATTTACCTATCCCTCCTCCTTTTCCTGATAGATTAATGCGGGTCATATGGTGTGAACCCTTAGGGTATGTTCTCACTGTGTTTTTTACACTATTTTTATGGTGGATTCGGGATAGATTCTGGCCCAAAACAGTATCAAAATAACTATAAAATGCCTCCAGTTCATTCCCATGGAGTCCCATTTAGAAAAAGAATAAGCGAGTAAATATCATGTCATGTGAATGAGGACTTGGTTTTTAGTTGCTTATTTTCAGCACAGATTCTGGACGCTGAAAAATAAGTGACTTGTAAGTTCTTGAGGCATTTTCAGCAAGTACATTTGTCCATTTATCCTTCCTTCAATTATATGAAGTTTGGCAGTGCCATGTGGTGATGAACAGCCCCACCCCATGATGTTCCCACCTCCAAACTTCACTGTTGGTATGGTGTTTTGGGAGTGATATGCAGTGCTTTTTGGCCTCTAAATGTGGTGTGCATTATGGCATCCAGAGAGTTCCCATTTGGTTCTACCTGACCAGACTATATTCTCCAAGTATTTCACAGTCTTGTTTAAATATTGTTGACTGAGCATGCTTTTTGTTCAGCAATGGGGTCAAGTGTGGTGAGCATTAGTCCCCGGCGCCGCCGCTATCCGCCGCCGATCGTTAGGGTCCAAAGCCGCTACCAGTCGCTAAGCTATCGGCTTAGGGGCTTAGGACCTTGGCGGCGGCTAGCTGGTGGGGGACTAACTGTATGTGCGTCCGCCGGACGCACTAACAGTTTGATGCTTTGGGGAGCAGAGAGCTCCGCGGTGTACTCTGTGGCCGCAGGCAGGATGCGGCTCTGTGCGCGCCGGAGGTGCACGGGCGGTTGTGCGCGTTCATCACGCTGCCGCGCGCGGCTGGGACATCACCCGCTGAAGAAAAGACGGGAGCAGCGACAGCGGCGGGTGCGAGGTCAGGTGAGTGCTGTCAGGTTTTTTTTTAAAATTTTTAGCTCTATTCATGCTGGTGGCCTATTATCTACTCTTATATGTGCAGGGGGGGCTATTATCTATTGTTATATGTGCAGGGAGGGGGGGGGGCTATTATCTATTGTTATATGTGCAGGGAGGGGGGCTATTATCTATTGTTATATGTGCAGGGGGGAGGGATGCTATTATCTACTGTTATATGTGCAGGGAGGGGGGCTATTATCTACTGTTATATGTGCAGGGAGGGGGGCTATTATCTACTGTTATATGTGCAGGGAGGGGCTATTATCTACTGTTATATGTGCAGGGAGGGGAGCTATTATCTACTTATATATGTGCAGGGAGGAGCTATAATCTACTGTTATATGTGCAGGGAGGGGGGCTATTATCTACTGTTATATGTGCAGGGAGGGGAGCTATTATTATGTCATATGTGCAGGGAGGGGAGTATTATTACTGTTATGTGCAGGGAGGGATGCTATTATCTACTGTTATATGTGCAGGGAGGGGGGCCTATTATCTACTGTTATATGTGCAGGGAGGGGGGCTATTATCTACTGTTATATGTGCAGGGAGGGGGGCCTATTATCTACTGTTATATGTGCAGGGAGGGGGGCTATTATCTACTGTTATATGTGCAGGGAGGGGGGCTAGTATCTCGTGTTATATGTGCAGGGAGGGGGGCTATTATCTATTGTTATGTGGGCAGGGAGGGGAGCTATTATCTACTGTTATATGTGCAGGGAGGGATGCTATTATCTACTGTTATTTGTGCAGGGAGGGATGCTATTATCTACTGTTATATGTGCAGGGGGGGGGCTATTATCTACTTATATACGTGCAGGGAGGAGCTATAATCTACTACATATGTGCTGTGAGGCCTATAACCTACCTATTATATTACACGTGCTGTGGGGCCTATAAGTATCTATATACCTGCTGGGGGACTAAACCTGCCTTATACCTACTGGGGGATCCATAACCTGCCAATATACTGCTGGGGGATCCATAACCTGCCATATACCTGCTGGTGGTTACATAACCTGTCCATATACTGCATGGGGGACCTAAACCTGCCTATATACCTACAGGGGGATCCATAACCTGCCTATATACATACAGGGGGATCCTAACTGCCCATATACCTGCTGGGGGACCTCATAACTGCCATTATACCTGCTGGGGGATCAATAACTGCCTATATACTGCTGGGGGGACATATAAACTACACACCTACTATGGGAGATATATAAAGTATATAACACCTACTGGGGGACGTATAACTTACTGGGGGACCCTTTTACTTCACTGGGGGAAACTCATTTATCTGCGTTGTGAAGTCGCTAACAGTGTTAAGCCGGTTGTTAAGGCCTCAAGACAAGTCAGTCGATAAGAGTTAGCAATCGACTCCGCGGACTCCAGTCGGTTGTTAAGCCAGTTGTTAAGGCCTCAAGTCGATTGTTAAGACCTTAGCAATCGACTCCGGGGACTAGTGAGCATACATACAGGCCATGGAGGTTGAGTGCATTACTTATTGTTTTCAATTATACCTCAGCCTGATTCTCAGGGTCTTTTCATAAAGGAGAGTTGAGCTTAACACGTGTTGGTCCTTTGGCCTTCTCTGGACAACTCTTCTAAAAATTATTTCACATCCTGAAATCTTGTGGGGAGCCCCCGGTCCTGGCAGGTGTATGATTAAATTATGATATTTCTGTTTCTGGATTATGACCCCAGCAGTGCTTACTGGAAGCTTCCGTACTTTAGAAATTCTTCTGTCACCAGTGCTGTCAGTATTTTTTTTTTACAACAGATTGCAAAGGTCCTGAGACAGCTCACTGGATTTACCCACTTTGAGATGTTTCTTGTGTGTCAACTTGAAACACCTTTTACAGATTATCAGTTGAACCAGCTGATACTATTCTCCACTAAGTGGCAGGATTTCTAATTACTGATAGATTTCAGATTCGGCATATGGTCTGACATATATAGCCCCGTATATATACCCGTTTCCCCGAAAATAAGACAGGGATGAATTATTTTTCTATGAACAATAATTCACATTTATTGTTGAACAAAACATCAACATGTATTAATATACTGTAATGATTTAATCACAAACATCAGCATAAGCAGCCAAACTGAATTGAAAAAAAAAAAAAAAGCACTATGTCTTATTTTCGGGTGTGTCTTATTTTCAGGGAAACAGGGTGTATAGTATATATATATAATATATATATATATAAAATATATATAAATTATAATATATATATATATATATATATATATTAATATTGTATGTGGCCCGATGTGCTGTTTCCTATCTGCAAAACAGAGCTTGTTTATTTTTCTCACTGACAAACTTTAAACCTTCAGAGCTCTGTAGCCTTCTGCTCTGCTGTTTAAACCTTTCTATTAATAATGTCCTTCTAACAGGCTTAGCTAGGAATAGCAGAGCTGAAATGTCAGGCAACCCACAGACTTAACAGGAATTGGGAGCCTAAAGCTGGCTGTGAAGAGCAGGCTCTATGAAACAGCATGGTGAGATAACCCTTTTAATCCCTTAACGATCTCCCACCGACTTTTGATTGTGAGCGGTGCAGGTCGTCTGTCTGCAGTGTTAAAAAAATTCTGCAGTAATTTAAACTTACACTTAAACCAGGGGTGTAACTAGAGAAGCCAGGGCCCCAAAGCAAACTTTTGGATGGGGCCCCCTAGGCCCCCCCCCCCCCCTCACTGACAACGACCATGTACCAGGACAGGTCGTTAGATAATGTAGATAATACAAGGGGCAAATACCTCACCATATATATCACCATCATACGGCTACCAAACAAATCCCACTATACCAAGACGAACCTTACCAATACCTCTCCTACATATGGACCTGACTATACCACCAGAACACGACCACAAAGTGACTGAATAAAACCCCTACACTATTACTGATCAGTACACAAAGACCAATAGTACCGCCATATAGTGACCATATAGTGGTAGACACCAGTGTACACAGGCTCTGCAGACTGTATATAACCACCATACAGTGACCATATTGTGTTAGATACAGTGTACACAGGCTCTGCAGACTGTATATAACCACCATACAGTGACCATATAGTGGTAGACACCAGTGTACACAGGCTCTGTAGACATATAAGTGATTACAGTGTAGTTACATCTTGTGACTCACAGGTGACGTTTCTTTGACCAGTCGTTGACTTTTCCCTTTGTTCTGCATCCGTTCCAGTCCACCACCATGATGACATCTCCCGACCACTTGTTCCTGCAGATTTAGACACAAATATCTTAGAATCCTGACTTTTCCAGCACCTGTCCCCCTGGCTATATGGGGGTCCATTTAGGCAGGCAGGGTTTAGATAGGATATATAGGGCCCCAAATAGGCAAGGTTTAGGTAGCCAATAGAGTGCCCATATAGGCAGGCAGGGTTTAGGTAGCTATAGGGAGCCATACAGGTAGACAGGGGTTAGGTGGGCTATAGGGGCCATATAGGTAGGGTTTAGGTAGCTAAAGGGGCCCCATATAAGTAGACAGGCAGGTTTTGGGGGCTATAAATTTCAAGCTTTTTGGGGCACGGGGGTTTCATAGCAGACAGGCTTTTACGGAAGCTAAAGGCTATTCAGGCAGGCGGCTGGGGGGGTAAAAAGGGGGCTTAGGGGGGCTACAGGCAGCTAATGGGGCTACAGGGAGGGTTTTTTGGGGTTATACAGGCAGGCTTTTGGGGGAACAGCAGGCTTGGGGGGATACAAGCAAGCTTAAAAGGGGGTAAAAGGGAGGGTTATGGGGTATACAGCAGGCTTATGGTGGCAACTTAGGCTATCGGGGTATACAGCCCACGGGCTATGGGTATTTCAGCAGGCTTGGGGGGTATAAAGGCAGGCTTATGGGGGGTCTAACAGCAGGCTATGGGGGTATACAGCAGGCTATGGGGTATACAGGCAGGCTTATGGGGTATACAGCAGGCTATGGGGGTATACAGGCAGGCTATGGGGTAAACAGGCAGGCTATGGGGTATACAGGCAGGCTTATGGGGTATACAGGCAGGCTATGGGGTATACAGCCAGGTATGGGGGTATACAGCCAGGCTATGGGGTATACAGCCCGGCTTATGGGGTATTACAGCAGGCTTTTGGGGGTATACAGGACGGATATGGGGTATACAGGCAGGCTATGGGGGTATACAGGGAGGCTGTGGGGGTATACAGGCAGGCTTTTGGGGTATACAGGGAGGCTTATTGGGGTTTAAATGCAGGCTATGGGGTATACAGCAGGCTATGGGGTATACAGCAGGCTTTTGGGGTATACAGCAGGCTATGGGGTATACAGCAGGCTTATGGGGGTATACAGGGAGGATTATGGGGTATACAGGCAGGCTATGGGGTATACAGGCAGGCTATGGGGTATACAGCAGGCTATGGGGTATACAGCAGGCTTATGGGGTATACTAAAAGGTCAGGCTTTATTGGGGTATACAGCAGGCTATGGGGTATACAGGGAGGCTTTCGGGGGTATACAGGGTGGCTTTGGGGTATACAGGGAGGCTTAATGGGGTATACAGGTAGGTCTATGGGGTATACAGGCAGGATATGGGTATAATGCAGGCTTAGGGGTATATGCAGGCATTGGGGCTTACAGGCAGGTTATGGGGTATACAGGCAGGCTATGAGGTTACAGGCAGGTTTTAAATGGGTATATAGGCAGGCTGATGGGGGTATACAGGCAGGTTATAGGTAATAGGCAGGCTTGTGGGGCTTACAGGCAGGCTAATATGGGTATATAGGCAGGCTGTGGGGCTATACAGGCAGGATAGGTATACAGGCAGGCTTTGGGGGCTTACAGGCAGGTTAGTAGGGGATATAAGCAGGCTGTGGGGGCTTACAGGCAGGTATATAGGTATATAGGCAGGCTGTGGGTGCTTACAGGCAGGTATATAGGTATATAGGCAGGCTGTGGGGGCTTACAGGCAGGTATATTGGTATATAGGCAGGCTGTGGGGGCTTACAGGCAGGTATATAGGTATATAGGCAAGCTTAGGGGCAGGTAAAATAATAAATAGTTTACTCACCTCGGTCCACACTCCCCCAATGCGCCGCTCGCTCCGGTGTGCTACTTTCCCTGCAGCCTCTGCGCTCAGCGCGGGCGGCTCGGTGATGTGACATCACCGCGCGTGCCCACGTGACCACAGAGCGCCGGCAGGGGGAAGTAGCAGAGCGGAGAGATCGGCGCTCCGTTCTGCTACCTCTCTGTAGCGCTGCCTCTGAATGCTCGGGCCGGAGGGCCCGGGCATTCAGAGGCAGCACGCGCCGGGCCCCGCAGCTCCTCGCCCGCTGCAGTGAACTGTTAAGTTCACTGCCGGCGGGCCCAAGAGCGGCATTACCAGGGTAGCGAACGCGGTAGCAGCTGCCCTCGGGCGTGGGCCCCCCTGAGCGCACGGGCCCCGGAGCAACTGCTACCCCTGCTACCCCGGTAGTTACGCCCCTGACTTAAACTATGCTCCCAAAAAGTCCTCATACAACCGCATCACCTAAAAAAAAAAAGTTATGACTGTTGAAACACAGGGAGGCAAAAGCAAAATAATTTAGCTGGTCATTTAAGGCCTTTTCAGGCCTGATGCTTAAGGGGTTAAAGATAGGTACAGGAGGCTGCTTACTAATGTCGACATCTAGATGACATTCTAATAAAAATATTAAATCTACCAAGTATAAAGAGCTAAAGTTACTGGCTGTTTGCGTTTATTGTTAGCTAACATAAACTCCCTTTAAAGCTGCCATAACCACACCACATGACCTGCCCAACAATTTTCTGCATATGGAGAATATCTATCTTTCTTAGCTAAGTTGCACGGTTATCACCTCTCGTCAGGTGCGGTCGTCACAGTATAAAAAAAAGCTTATTCAGCAAAATATGAACATAGAGTAAAACAATCCATATTTATTAGATCCAATTAAAAGACATAGCACAAAAAATCAAGTAAAAAAATAGTCAAGGTTTATGTGTTTCAGGCCATAGGCCTTTAGTCATAACCAGCTGGAAGCATGTAGAACCATCCTGATATGTTAAAATAGCTATCTAGGGCTGCAGATTATATAGTAATGCATATTATTGCGTTCTATGTCCATAGCTGTTGTTTTTACAGTTTATAGTTAGACCCATGTTACTGTAGATAGGACAGCTCCTTCCACATGTATATGTCTGCACACTCCTCATCCCTGTAGTGTATGGAATTTCATGCACACGTTCATGTCTGCATTTTCTCATGCAATATTTTGTGTTTGCATGCTGTTATACCACAGTAAGTGTATGTCTTTCCATTTCTCTAGTTTTACACTATCCCTTGCCATAAAAATTGAAATTGGACATTGCTCGTTGTCAATAAATTGCTGGGAAAGAGTTTAGCTGCATGTCAACTTATGCACCACACACATAGGGCGGACAATGCAATAACAATTCCCCAGCATTGTTAAATTGACAATAGAAAAACTAAAATGGTTCTCTTCCTTGCCTCCCCAATTTCATAGGATTCTAATTCCATTAATGGTAGGTTGTTAGGCTGTGGAAATTGAAGAACCTGGTAAAAACATCAAACCTAAATTCTTTACACTCCATCTTTTTCTCCACTCCCTATGAATTTATAGAAATTAATCGGGTCATTTTTTATCACTGTTAGGAGGAGATGGTAGGAATTTTAATACAAATGGGAATTTCAAAGGGAACTTTGAAACCTGCAAAATTTTGTGCACTGCATTATTCCAACGTAAAATATGTTATGCATTTTCTGGGTTTTTTTTTTTTTTAGCTAATTGTATGGTTACCTCTAGATATTTCATTTTTTCATCATTCATTCATTCATCATTAAATTCATTGATAAGGCTACTAGGGAGATGAACACAGATAACTAAAGGGGAAGGCTAAGAATTAGATAATGGTTTTAACAATCATTTGTTCAGACAACGGGTACGGGAAAAATGAAAAAATACAAAATTTTTTCAATTAAGCTTAAATTCCAGCTCTTTTTTAAAAGGAGCCCCAGGAGGGCAAAACCTTCCCTTTCCTTTGCCCTTGTATATGGAGGGGGGAAAAGAAAAAATATACATCAATACTCCAATACTCCATCAAAGAAGGTTATTTTTAGCCTATCTCAAAAAATAAGTTATCTCACTGAAAAACGAAAGAATAAAATATGGGAAAGCACGAGTATTAGGTATACCACAATTAAAGGGGAAAAATCTAACTGTTTACTCATCATATTTGCACTTTTACATTGCCTACCTGTAGTGTTTTTGGTATTGCTACAGAATTTTTTATATAGGTCTAGTCTATTGATATTATTTTTATATTAGGTCAGGGTATAACAGTGAAAGCCACCCTCGGTTGGGGGGTTTTCCCTTTTCGAGGGACTACCCCCAAAATTTCATGCTGAATAGGGGGTATCCATCCCCTTCCTTTTATTTTTTTAACCTTTGGGAACTTCAGATTAGAGGCTATTATTGCCCCTTTTATTCCACTTTATTATATTGGTATAGCGGGACTTTTAAGAAACAGACTTTCCCCCCGAGAATCTTGGTATCCAATAAACTAAGACAAGGGTACGTGAACAATACTAATGGTCTAAATTCTTTTTCTTTAAGTATTGGTAATGGAGCGGCTTTAGAATTAAAAAAACCTATCTTAAATTTAAATCATTTTTTTAAATAAAATATTAAAATGAAAGGAAAAGAGTCCTTTTTTCGTCCAGCATTTGCAGAAAGATACACGGGACGGGTTTTTTTTATTGACAACATACTTATTGTGAGAAGGGGAAAGGTCCCTGCATTTAAGATTTTCTTTCAGTATTAACTTGAATTCCTACAATCTCTTATTCTAAGCAAGAAGAAGATCTCTGTTTTAGACATATCCTTAAAAGCCAATTTGAAGGACTATAGCATCTGCCTTTCATTAGAAAGAAACAACATAAGTCCTGCCTGGAAAGGAAAAGTATACAAAATAGGGGAAACATTTTTTAGTGAATGCAAATTTACTAATCAAAAAACTGAAATAGGATTTACTCTAGATCAGGGTTGTGCAACATGTGGACAGCCCCTTTCCTTTTGCCCCCTTCCACTTTGCCCCTTTCCTAATGGCCCACAGCCATGAGGACAAAAACATTCTTTGTCCTGCCCCATACCAAAAAAAATAAAAAATCCCATTGACAACTGCATTCACTGAAACACGTTTGGGTGGCACAAAGGCTGCAGTTATGGGCCCCTCAGCCTTTTTTGGGTATTTACAGTTAAAATGCCATTAAGGTCTTAGACCAAATATACCCCTCTAAAATTGACTGTGGCCCTTAAGAGAGGTAGAATGTGACAAAACCAGAAAATATTGTACACTCCTGCACTAGATGGACACTAGAGAAACAATTACTGTGAGTTGGAATACTAGGAAAGCTTTGTTATTGCCCAGAATTAGAACTAAAGACATTGACTCTACAAATTGTCTAGTGACCTTCTTTATAAGGTATAATAATCACTATCAAGTCTTACTGTCTAACAAAAATCTTACGATCCTGTTTCAGGATCAAATTAGGGCTGACATCCTTAAAAAGAGGTCATAGGGTCAATTCTAGGAAAGGTAAAACAAGAGGCTTCATTTTATCCAACAATACAGTACAGTTGAGGACAGCACTCACCTGACTCATATTATAGACACTAACCAAAGAAATATTCAGCACTACAATGTGGTAAAAAGGTTAAATTCAACATTTATTTATTCCATGTAAAAAAAAAAAAAGGTACTATCATAGCATAGACATAGTTTAGACATAGAATATTTCAGGCTTTAAGACCTTCATCAGACTCTGAATGGTGCAGAATCACGAGATGTAGAGCTAAGTTCAAGTAAGTAGCTACCAATAGTGTGGTTACCAGTGACACCATCTCAGGCAGGTTAAATGTTTCTCAGACCATCATTGGTAACTGCTTCTGTGGAACTAGCTCTACATCTTGCGATACTACACCATCTACAGCCTGATGAAGGGTCTAATAGCCCAAAGCATTGTTACTTCTGCTATACCTACATTCTGATGGGGTTTTTATGACATGGAATGTCAGTCTTGGCTTCCAAAAAGTATTATTAATTCATATACAAGACTTTAAAGGGTTTTCTATTTCCCTTAAACACCTCTTGGTGGGTCGGGGGTAGCTAAAATAGAAAAGAATCAACTTACCATTCAAACTTTCTCAGTTCCAGGACCGCCACCACTTGTTGTGCTCCATACTGATGATGTCCCGATCAATGGTCATGCAGCCAGTCAAGGACTCAGCGGTCTCATGCCATTATTACAGTAAAAGGCGACTGAGGCCTGTAAAAAGCTGCATCTGTCAGAGGCAGTGTCTAATAGGCTGCCTATCAATAGTCCACTGGCAGCAGGCAATAATACACTGCACTATATAGTTAGAGCACTTTATTATGTAACTAATTTAAGGATCGTATCTTCTAATCAGCAATTCAAATAATTAAAAATGCAAAAAAAAATAAAATAGTAAAATGTGTATAACATTGTTATTGCAAAAATAACAAACATCACTATTCTACTCAAAATTTAAAAAGTGCAATATACTACATGGTATTGACGCATCAGTAACAATGTGTACTATGAAATGAAAAAATTGTCAACAAGACAAACACTACAAAAAGGAAAACTAAAAACAATGACAAAATTCTGTTTTTTTAAAACACCACAAAAAGAAAAAAGTAAAAACCATGTCAAAATTATGTTTTTTAAAACAAGGAAAAATTGTAACAAAGTAGTAAAAAAACACAAGAATTTAACAAAGTAAAGGTCACATATCGGTCATGCTCACGGTGAGATTGAAAAAAAGACCGATTCCAAAACATTTTTTTGCTTATCCTGCCCTACAAAAATGCAATAAAAAGAAATCAAAATGTTATGCTTACCCCAAAATGGCATGAATAAAAATCATACATGTTTCAGAAAACAGTCCTCATACAGGTCTGTTTTTTATAATAAAGTGTTTTTGTTGTGCAAGAATAGTAAAACTTCAAAAAAAGCTGTATAGATTTAGTATTGCCTTAATCATACTAACCTGCAGAACAAACATAATACATTACTTATGATGGACAGGGACTGGAACAAAGTTTGAAATCTAAAAAAAAACAATAGTGGAAATGCAAGGGGGGAGTTGTTTCCCTAAAAAAAAGTTAAGGGGGCTATCCAATTCATTTGAAAAAAAATTAAAATAAAAAAAGTATATGGCCAAATAAAATGAAATTTAAAAATATACATATTCCACTCCTGTCATCAGTTCCAGCTCTGGGTCTCTCCGGCCTTCTGTTTACTGTCTTCTACATCTGGACAGGAACTTATTGGCTGCAGTCGCTACATAAGTTATAAATATGTGTCCCATAATTATGTCATTAAGAATAAGAGAGCTATCAAATAGACAAAAAAATCACTTAATTTGTCCCCAAGAGGTTAAAGAGGATTCCTACCGAAAGACAGTTATGCTGTATATTATTAAATGAAAAGTCAAAACAGTTCATTAGCAAAGTTTTTTTTCTTTCCCACTCAAAAATAGAAGTAAGTTTTTTCCAAAGTGTCATTGTTACAGACAATGGAAGCCCCTTTTGCATCTGCCCTGTATTATTTCTAGATTAAAACATAGCCAATGTGCACTGCAGGTGATTCCAAGTAAATTCAGGTTAGGAGCAATTGCGTATAGAATGGTTTTGATTCTGATGTTATAGGGAATATGTCATCAGAAAATGACCTATTTTTAAACCCTTTTTTAAGAATTTTTGGTTACTTTTTTGTTTTTCCTTATCACTCAATATTTTTTAAAATCCTGAAATCCTACAGTTTTCATTTTGGCCACTAGGCTTAATAATAATCTAACACTTCCTGTTCTGTAGAGAAAACTTTTCAGTAGTCTCCTCATTATATGCACAGGCACAGGTGTTACACTGAACTATGGCACCAATGTGTATAGATAACATTGGATCCGCCATTTACAGTAGGAGATGGTCACAGATCACTCTCTCCCACCCGGCACAATGACTTCTCCCCCGGTCAAAGAGCATGCCTAGAAAACTGTTCTATAAAAGTCAGTGGGAACCTTCTGTACACTTTTGGTGGTGGACACCAGTGGTGGGCCCCAGTGCTATTAGATTGCATTTAATCGATTAACCTAGTTAACTACATAATTCACAATTACTGGTGACTGCCTAGAGAAATATAGAGTGGGTGCTACTGGATAACAAGAGGCCCATATATTGTTCTCTGTGTCTGTTGCTGGACATGATGGTGTCTACAGTTTTTAGTATTTAAGCAGATGTATGGTTAGGTATTATTTACCTGTTGTATATGGTTATTGCCAATACTTATTGTTATTTTACCCCTAATGAAGAGCATCCACACATCATAGTTTTTGTGTCTGTTTTTAATTATATTTAACTACACATTAGGCTATCTGAGCCAGTGTTTGTAGATAACTGTTATTTGACCCCTATGTTGTGACATTATTAGCTTCTGTAAAATGGTAGTATTCAGTTTCCAGTTGGTATTATCATTGGTATGATGTTAATACAGTATTTGGCCAACTTTATGGTGCTATTATTCAATCATTTAGTGGTGGTAATAGTTGGCAAAATTATTTGGTCTCTGTACTACATTGAAGCATACTGTTATGGACTCCACAGTATGCAAAGGGGGACATTATGGACAGTTTATTTAGTTGTTTGTTTTTTATAACAGAACAGAAATAAAGAAATAATCATGGGAAGATGTGAATCGGGCCCCTAAATGCTTCAGTTTTATACTTAAATCCTAATTTTCTTTGCAAATATATTGGCCCCTAAAGAGGTACTTGATTTGTAGACTTCATTCATGTTATGTTGCCTTCAAAATTTTAATCTTCTAATAGAAGGTTGTTTGAATGTTTTTTACATGGAAGAATAAACTGCTGGGAATAAAATGTAAATTTCTCACGAGCCACTTGTTGATAAATTCAAATTTTCTGCAGAGTCAAGTATATTTAATTGTATCTTGAACCTTATTTCACTATCCGCTGTGATTCTAGTCAATTAAAATTATGCTTTATATTTTTATATTTTATGAGTGCCAAATGAGGCTGAAATTACACAATTATGTACCTGCAAGCAAAATAAACTATTCCTTATGAAGGTGTAGCACACAGGCATTTTTAAAGCAACTCATTATTTCATGTCTTCTAAAGACCTTTGTGGGAAAACGAAACTTTAATTATAGTAATATTTGCTATGTTTTCTGATTTAATACCATGATTTAATCATTAGACTTTAACAATAATTTTTGCATAAAATTTGAAGTGTTTAAAATGTTCGTTTCTCTACTAAACAAGTGATATAAACAGAAGACTAACATTAAATAATGAAAAACTTTCCTATTTTTTACATAGGCAGCGTGAGGCTCACAAAGGAAATCATGTGTGTGGTGAGCTGGCTTGATGGTTATATAAGGTATGCAATAGGCTGTCTGCACACATATATGTTTTATTGCTGTCATGGATAAAAGGGACGATTTATCATAAAAGGGCCGATTTTTATCATAAAGGTGGCAGTATTTCTGAAACTGTACAGTTTGTTAACTGTTCATGTGCTACTGGGGAGAAATTGTATCATGAGTCGATAAGTGGCACCATTGTGAAGAAGCAACATGGAACTGTAGAGCACCATATACCTTTGATGTAAGAGATGAATGTCAGCTACAAAAGTGCACAAGTGCAGACCAACAGGCCACTGTAGAGTATTGTAAGCCGAGTACCGAGGGCAGGTTTACCGGAATACAGCGAAGTCACGGACAAAGAACACGACTCCAAAACCGCTCAACAACAGTTGTTTTTCTGAACTTTCTGGAACAAGATAGTGAACCCGATCCTCCACACAAAATATACAAATACATATCTTGGGCCCCTGTCTGCACAACGCGCCGCCAGAGTGTATCCCCCTGGATGCCTGGTAAAATTAACCCAACCGTAGGGTTCGGAAAGGCCGATAACCCCTTACCTTTTAATACCGTAAGCACCAACGGGAAAATTGTGTGTGGTGGCGGTTGCAGGGGCCCGTGGTAACAGCACAGTGGCTTACAACTTAGATGATTCTACCCATTTTCCCTCACAAAGGCAAAATGTGACACTAAACTTTCTCTCACAGGGGAACCGGTTCACATGGATAACACTGTGTTAGCAAGCTTTTTTCCAAGTCCGAACAGGAAGGTGTTAGGGGGGAAACCCCCATTGGCCTGTAGCTGAACCAACCTAACAAAAACTATACAGGCCCCCCACATTCTGACCGTTGGCTGCACCATCCCGCTGGGGGACCTTACAGATGGCCGCAATTCTGTCCCGGGTTCAAACCTTGGGATGGGTGGAGGGTCGGCTGCAGATGGCCCCTCTCTGTCCTCGGCAGCTTGTCCTTTTTTGTCCGGGCCTCATTGGGGGAACAGCTTGTAGGAGTCAGGCCCCAAATTTTATGGACAACTCATTCCAAGCCGGGCAGTTCGGGAACGGATCGTTTTTCGGCTCCTCCCGGGCCCCGCTGCTTGCACTTGCCTCTGGGTCTTTTTGCCTTTTTTTCCAAAAGGCCGCGCCAGTGAGTTTATAACATTGCCTCATTTGCATATCCAAAACCAGAAAAAGCGGCATCTTGTGGCCAAACACAGAAACAATTAAATACTTTAAATGTCATACATAGGACTTTACTTTAAAAGGGGTTTTTTCTTACACTTTCACCTGTCTGTCCCTGGTAAGTTAACTGAGGGGGGTGCTTCTTTGGTCTGTTCCCGCTCCCTCTCCCCCCTCCCATCACACACAGGGAGCTACTAACTTCAACAGGGGGGGGGGGGGTTTTCCTCAGAGTTCACCCGGGTGGTGTCTGCCTAGTTTTTTTGCGGAGAGGGCTGATCTATGGTGTGAATTGGTGTGCAAAAAAGACAGAGAGGATGAAAGTTTTCCCTATATCCCCTGCTTAGTTAACAAGTCTCCACATCCCAGCAACAACAAGGGAAATGTTACAATACTCGGGATGTCTCACTAAACGGGAGAACAAAAAAAATTCACACCCCCCTGATCTGTAAGAAATTAGTATTTTAGTCACAGTTCCAAAGCCCTATAAAATTTTTATAGTAACAGACAGGGTAAACTGTTTGCCCACATCAAACTGGTAGAGGGGCGGGAAGGAACAGCCACCACAGGGGTTAAAACCAGGACACAGACGCCAGGGGTCCCCCTCCCCCTCCTTCCACCCCAGAACATTCGTGGGGGAGGGGCTCCTGTCCCCCTGTCTTAAAAGGTGTTTGAGTCTTTCCCGGACCTGACAGCCATTAAAAAAAAGAAAAACAGCGGTTTGCTATAAGATTTGAGAAGCTAAAGTGTAAAACAAACAGGGCTAGCTCAAAATCAGTGGGAAAATTTTTTAATGAACATATAACCCAAAGCTGCTTGTTTTTTAAAGATTTTTAAAATTTAAAAAACCCCAATTTTTTGTACGAGACAACCCCTTTAATGAACATAATCAGTTGGCCACTACCCAACATCCCAAACCCCCACAGAAGTTGGCGTCCTCACAACCCCCCCAAACACAAACCATCGCCTTTAGCGCTGGGGGGGTATTCCACCTTTGGATCGGGTGCCCCAAACTGGGGCTAAAGCTCGGGGGTTTCAGGCACACCCCCTTGGGGGAAGAAGTTGCTGGCAGCTCCGTCTCTCCCGGGGCCCCTGCACCACTTTTTTTCAGACGCCCCCCTATAACCTTTTTCACCATCCCAGTGGGGCGGCGGTTTTCCCGGGGCCCAGGCCGGGGTACTGGTGGGTTGGGGTTTTCTGGGGGGGACGGGAAAGGGGAGATCCTCAATCTCTCGCCCCCGTCCCCCCCAAACATCAGATGTGGGGGGAAAGTAACCCGTGGTACTGTGCCCCCTATTTTGTCCCCCCCAAAACACTCACAGGTACTCGGGCCCCACCAAAAGTTCGGCTGTCCTCTAAAGTCCGCAGCATCGGAAAAAGGGTGGGGTTTAAAAACCGTTCAAAACCCTCCTTTCCCCCTGCAAAAATACGGAGAAATTACGGGAACCCCAAAATTTCCCATAAAACCCTTGGTACGGGTTCGCTTCATTATAGCCCCCTTGGAAACTTCCCCCCGGTGGGAAATGTATCCTCTGTGGGCACCCAAACACCTGTAAAAGTGCTTGCAGACCGCTTCAGCAGAGATTCTCCCCAGTCTGACCCCTAGGGGTTTAACACCCACGGCATATTTTTGAAATGGTCTGTCAGAAAAAACCATTACAAATTTTGCCCATAGTTAGAAAAACCCAAAACGAAACATAGCCCAGCTCAAATGGACCTAGGGCCACAGGGGTCCCTGAGGGTCTAAAAGGGGAAAAGCCCTTTTTCAGTGCTCTTATTTAAACCCCAAACGGGTTACAAACACTTGAGGCAATTTTATAAAACCAAAATGCTTAAAAAGTCGGGGCAGTAAAAACCATCGTTGAACCCAAATTGTGGGTTTTTTTTCCACCCCCAAAAAGGGGCGCCTCCTTCATGAGTTTCCCCCACCCGCCCGGGCCCCCAATGACAGGGGGAAATAACAATCGTTGCCCGGTGTTTGCAACTCTGATTGAAAATTTAGAGGGCCCCGAAACCCAGGGGGACCCGGGAAAACTTCATTTTAAATCCCACTCCCTTCAACACTTTTCCCCCACCTGTGTCAGCTCCCCCTCCCTCGGGTCGGGGCCAAAAAACTTCCCAAAAAAAAAACAAAAAAACCAAAAAAAAAACCCAAAAAAAAAACCCCCCAAAAAAAACCCCCTTAAAACCCCCCCCCCCCCCCACCCCCCCCCCCCCCCCGGGCCCCCCCCCCCCCCCCCCAACCCCCCCACCCCCCCCCCCCCCCGGCCCCCCCCCCCCCCCCCCCTTTCCCCCCCCCCAAATTCACCCCCCCTTGTTTTTTCCCAACACCATGGGCCCTCCCAATGCCCCCCCATTTGAGGGTGCCACTCCGGGAACGCGGGGAAAGGCCTAAAGTGGGGCTTTACTGTGTCCTCTAACCCCTAAACCAATGCTGCAGGAGGAAAGTCTACGGGCCCCGAGGAGGGAAATCGAAAATTCCCGTTTTCCTCCCCCTTTACCAAACCTTAATGCAAAATTATTTTTTGAAGTCGTGCCACCCATCTCTGCTCGAGGGCTCCAAGCTTAGAAATTTCCCAAAAATGCGGCAAGGGGTTTGGCGGTCATGACAGAAAATTTTCCTGCACCTGTCAGGTACTCTGCGAACCTTTAAAAAAAAAGGCCCACCCCGGGGGCCCCAAAGTTTCCAACTTAAAGGAGCTAAAATTTGGGTCGGAAATTGCGCTTTTACTCCCGAAGGCCCCGCCGGCATAGGCAAAAACCCTTTTCCCCTCGCCCCCCCCTTGGACCGGGACAGCACAGCCCCCAACCCATGTAGACTACCGTCATAAAACAGCAAAAAGGGGTTTTCGAACTGCGCATGGGCCAAATTGGAGCACGGGTAAGCGCCTCTTTAAACCGTTTCAAAACCTCTTGCTGCCGAGGTCCCCACTAAAATAGGCGATTTTTTGGCCCCCCCAGCCGTACCCCAAATACTAAATTTAAAGGGAAGCCCGTCGGGTGAGAAAAAAGGGGGTATAAACCTTCGGTAAACCCCCGGCCACCCCCAGAATTTCCCCGCACCTCCGAATTTGTAAAAGGCCAAAGGCCATTTTTGGCCCGCCTCCCCCTTCCTGGGGGCCGGGCGTCCCCCTTTTCCGAAGTGACCACAGGGCCCCAAAAACCTTTTCGCTGTTTGGAAGATCTGGCCCTTTCTTTGGTTTGATCTTTAGCCCATGGTTTCGAAAGTCGTTCCAAAACCCCTGCCGCATTTCGGGGGATGGCATAAAAAACAATTTCCTGAACACAACTCCCTCGTCTGGGGAAGATCAGTACCGACTCAAATTTAAGATCTCCTAGACAATTTTCCATCACCCCCTGGAATGTCCCTGGGGGTTTGGGAAAGCCCAAAAACGGCTTTTCCAATTGAACTCATAAAGCCCCATTTGCAAAATTTTAATGCTGTTTTTTGCATATCCTTCTCGGGCACGGTACCTGCCAGTATCCAGGGCCATCGAGGGGTCGAAAAGGGAAATTTGCATGGCCTAGAGCAACAGTGATTCTTCAATCCCTGGGGGGATAGGCCCTCACGAAAGTCCCCGGGGATTTAAACTTCCGTAATCCTTTCGCAGAAACCCCGAACCCCCCCTCTTTTTTTTCGCACCAAAACCAAAAGATGAGGGCCCCGGGGCTTTGACCCTCTTGAAACATTCGTTTCTCCACCCTGCGGGCCCCCAGTCTTTTCACTTTTCCTTTTACATTTTTAGGGGGATTTGTCGAACCGTTTTTTTGGGCAGGGCATCGCCCCTGGGGTTTTATGCTCAATTGGTTTGAAACAACACCCAAGCCCTTTATCGGTCTCGAGAAAGCCTCCTGGGAAATTTCCCAGATGGGATCTTCCAGCAGCTGTTGTTGTCCTGGGTTTAGGGTCCTGCGGTCAATTTCCCTCGAGCCATAATCACTTGGCCCTTTTCCCTTTTCCCCCGCGGGGGCCCCCCTTCGGGGCCCCCCCTGCAAAAGGGCCAGGCTGACCTCTTGGGTTTGGGGGATAGCGTGAATGTCCCTCCCCCGGGAATATCTTCTCCAGGGAAAATGGACCCTTTGGCTAGTAGGGTAATTTAAAAGGGAAAGGCAACCGCTGTCCATGACATTTTAGCATCTCCCCGGGTACCCACCCCCTTTCCACAATTTCCAAAAAGGGCCCCACTAAACCCTTGGGGGTTTTTTTGACTCTTCCCTTTGGAACTGTTCAACCAAGACTTCCACCCATTCAACTTCCGTCTGGTTCCCCCCGGGAACAAAATATTTTTTCGTTCGGGCGGGAAACTTGGGTTGGGGCTTTTGCTGACACCTTCACGTGCCCCAAAGGGTTTGAAACCGGGGGGGGTTTGGGGGTCTTCCCCCGCAGGGCTGCAGCTCCCCCAAACCCTCTGTCAGGGCCTTCTGAGTGGGCCAGGGCGTGTGGCCCGCTGCCAAAACTTGGCTTCCTTTGGCCCTAGAGGTGGTGATCCCCGGGCCGGGGGACGTTCAAGGGCCCCGGAAACACAAACCCCTCCCCTCCCTTTGGGTGGGTGATCTACCAAACACAAATCCCTTCTTGCCAATGTCTTGTCCAAACAGTCAAACCCGGGATCCAAAATATCCCTTTACGGCCAGGAAACCCAAAAATTTTTGGCTTCCCCTCACCTAATGACGCTGCCCTCTTCTGGCTCCAACAAAAAGCCCGAAGTTCCTCAAAAAAAACTCCAAGGGCCCTCAAGGTACAAACCTTTACCCAGTACTACTAGGGGAGGGGCAAAAAAAACCCTTTTTTTTTTCTTTTTAGCTCTGCTTCCATAACGGGACTACGGGGTAAAAATCGTACTCCCCACCATGGGCCTTGGTTTTCCCGGTTTTCACCGCCGCAGGTTTCCCCCGCAAATCGCGGTCGGTATTTTTAAACCCCCCTCCGCCCTTTTTGGACCCCCCCTTTTACACTCCTGGCAATGTGGCCATACGTTGGCCCAAACCCAACAAAAGGGGGCCCCCAGAAACCCCGCACAAATGATGGACCCTTGTGGAAGGGCCCCGCTTTTTTTTTGGAGCTGGTTCTTAAAAGGGGACCCGCGGGGAAACCAACGTCGTTTTCCGGGGCTTTTTAAACCACTCTGCCTTTATCCCCCGGGACACTTCCAGCCGAAAATTCTTCAACCTGTCCCCCAATTTCCTGGACCACATCCGTCAAAACTCTGGTCCTTTTATCCTCTGCTTGCTTTGGGATACTCAAATTTTGGGGGCAAAAAAAAGCATGGGGATGTTTGTGGAAGCAAAAAAGCCCCAAAAGCGACTTTAACACTAAAATGTGGCAAAATTTTTTGTTTCAACAAATAGGTTTTGAAAATAACCTATATAAAAATGGTGTAAAGTTAGACAGAAGTGCCTCAGCATGCGCCACATATTTCTTCCATTGATAAATCTGGCACATTTTTAAACTGTCTAAGCTTACACTGTCTAAGTATTAAACAGAATTAATAAACCTCCCCCTATGTGCAAACATATTTAAAACTATTACATAAAAGACATATGTCCATTGTTTAAACTATTAGGTCACAGAAAAATTTACTGGATCACTATATTTAATTCTCTGTCCTCAGCAAGTCTAACTGAATCCCTTCAGTACAGTTAATAGCTTTAAAGTGGGATCCCTTATATAATTTTTTTACCAATACACTGACAATAAAAAGGGTAACAATCTTTTGAACATTTGACTTTCAGGGTTCAAATCTCACCATTCACTTTAGTTTTGAACGTGAGACTACCATCATTTTATATACAATCACCTTGGCGATCTCATACATAACTTTGACCTGCAACTATTTAGCATATGCTTAGTTATGCAGATTCTTGTCATAAAACTGCATTGTTGCTGTTTTGCTCCTGGTGGTGGAACAATCTTTTTTTTCTTGTATACTAAAAATTACAACCTGTTCTCACATTCCCTAATACCTTAGTCTGTTATTAGGTTGATTCACAAGTGAAAGTTCATTGGTTCAAATCGAGAAGCCGCCATGAAGATTTCCCAAGAAAAGAGAAGCGGCATCATCTAGCTCATCGATAGCGTCTCTCGAGCAAGAAAATTGCCAAACTGCATCATGTGGGGCCATAACAGTTGGAAGAACATGAAATGAAATCCGTCCATCAATTCAAAAGCCAAAAAGGTAGGCGTCCAGGCAAAATATTGGCGTCAAAAAGTTGGCTCATCACAAGGTCAATCAGGTTTGGCACTACAAACACCACAATGGAGGTGTTTTGGATGCTTTGTAATAGTGAGATCACAGACGTCCACACCAGCACTGGGTGACGCGCATTACATCAGGATGGAATGGTGGCCCGAAAAAAGGTGAAAAAGCCTCAAGTTCAATATCAACAGTTGTGAAGAAAAAGCTGTATTTGTGCCCAAGTGAATCGACCAGTATGCACCAATATTGGGATTAGATTTCAGTCGAGCCATGCTCAAATCTGATCGAGAGCATACCCAGAAGGATTCAGGTAGTGCTGAAAGCCAAAGGTGGATTTACAAAATACTCACCATTTGCTAAATAGTTACAGGTCAAATTTATGTAAGAGATAGCCAAGATGATTGTCTATAAATTGATGGTAGTCTCATGTTCTGAGCTGTAATGGATGGTGAGATATGGACCATGAAAGTCAAAAGTTCAAAACTTTGTTAGCCTTTTGCTTGTTAGTGTATTATGTCTCTATATGACTTGTTAAGGTCATTGAAATTAATGCAAAACTGGAGTGGTATCTTTTCCAATTCGGTATTTTCTTTCTTTTGAAAGGCAGGGAGAAAAAGAATGAATGCAACATAAATCCCTGTGAGGGGTGAAGTTTTTGCACAACAATAAGTGTGAACTAAGCCATATAAAAATAGTGTAAAATTAGACAGAAGTGCCAAAGCATGCAGCAGATTTTACATCCATTGATAAATCAGGCACATTTTTAGACTATATAAGCTTACAATGTTTAATTATTAGACAAGATTTATAAGTCTGGGAATGTACTGGGAGACCAGGCAACCTGAAGATTTTCTTCAGATCTACATTTATTTAGGAAGTACAGCTGCTGTGATACCATCTTTTATAACATAGAAATACACTGGTATCCGGACACAGGTGCGGCTCACACACAGCTTTTGATTGAACAGTAATTGAAGGGGTTTTCTCACCATGCAGTTTCACAGCCGCAGCCAGCTATAGAATCACAAATGATGTTCAGACTGTGGGCGGGTCTATAGAAGTGATTGACACATCAACTCTACTGTTTCTAGCTATTCCTGTTATACTGACACGATTTATAAAGTGTAGTAGCCAGGCTGCAGAGCTTTAAAGGGTGTTTACTAAGCTAACTGAGAAACTACCAAAGTCCATTGTTAGAGAGAAGTCTCTGCAGGAGGTGACTCACCATGGACAGTCAGAGTGAGTGATGACAGCTTAGCAAAGAGAGAGCAGGGAGAGAGATGACTGTAACCAGAGAAACTTGTGTGCTCTAAGAGGAGATACAATCTTGGTCCCTACATGTTAAAAGCTAATCATTGTAGTTAGAAAACATTAAGCCCTTCCTGACATAGAAGTAGTGATACGTACATCAAGGTGGTTTCCACACAATGGCAAATAACAGTATTATGAAATGTTTTGTTTTTCATGTATTAAATTATATAATGAATTATACTATTGATATCATGGGTGTAATTCACTTTTAATACCATCATAAAAAAATCTTTAAAATTTGTTTTGATGCTCTGTAATAGTCTAACCAATTGGGTATTATTTATTGCACTGGCACTCTGACTTTGTACTGTATATACATTCTGATTGATTTACTATTACATCTGTACACACTGTTTTACTGTCATGGCTATTTGTATTTTACTCTGAAACTACACTACATTTAATTATGGTAGATAGTCAGTATTTTGCCCCTAGTTGTTTGTTTGCATTTTAAACCTCCGCACTTTTTTGTATATTTTAGAGTTATCTTTTTAATCTTGTACCAATAAACAATAATTGTTTTTAACGTGTGTACATTTGTTTGTGGTTAACTGAACATTTTATTTGGTTTAAATAATTAAGTATTATGACTTTAAATACCAGATCATGACCAAAAACCATTAAACCATTCGAGGCTTAGTAAGATGATCTGTAGACCTATGTGATGCTTTCTGTGTATTCAGGAAATGTAGCTTAAACCATGAGCTTGTGGTTAGCTAAGAAAGACTTAATCACATATATAGAGAATACGCAGGCTAGCATCTAGCAGGAAACCCATCAAAAACCATAGCGAGGCTATGTTCACATGGAGGTTTTATCACCTATCTTGTACTGTATTCCACAACAAAATCTGCATGGAAACCCACCCACAAACCACCTCCCACTGATTTCAAAGGGATATCCACATCACAGTTCATAGTGCTGAACGTTACCACACAGATTTAAAATCCTCAACGCAGAAAAAATAATAGGTGATTTTTGAGGCAGATTCAGTCAGAGAAAGCTAGCAGATTGCTACATCCGGATTGAATGAGGCTAATATCATTCGATTTTGCAGTATATGAACTGCACACCTGTAATAGAAATCCAAAATTTCACCTCTGATTTCTGTCATGGATTCTCCACAACTGGTTTTTCCCATCTGAAAAAATCTGTTAAATGAACATAGGCTAAATGCCACACCAATGTACTTCCTTAGAGCGACCAATATCCCATTCTATTACTATGCAACCAGTGCCCTGTCTATTCCTGTGTGCACCCGCCATGATTTAAATGCTCTGGAACCACCCATCAAAAACCATAGCGAGGCTATGTTCACATGGAGGTTTTATCACCTATTTTGTCCTGTATTCCACAACAAAATCTGCATGGAAACCCACCCACAAACCACCTCCCACTGATTTCAAAGGGATATCCACATCACAGTTCATAGTGCTGAACGTTACCACACAGATTTAAAATCCTCAACGCAGAAAAAATAATAGGTGATTTTTGAGGCAGATTCAGTCAGAGAAAGCTAGCAGATTGCTACATCCGGATTGAAGGCTAATATCATTCGATTTTGCAGTATATGAACTGCACACCTGTAATAGAAATCCAAAATTTCACCTCTGATTTCTGTCATGGATTCTCCACAACTGGTTTTTCCCATCTGAAAAATCTGTTAAATGAACATAGGCTAAATGCCACACCAATGTACTTCCTTAGAGCGACCAATATCCCATTCTATTATTATGCAACCAGCGCCCTGTCTATTCCTGTGTGCACCCGCCATGATTTAAATGCTCTGGGACCTGTCAATTTCAGAGCTCCTCTACCACTTCAACCTTGTCAGTTTGTTGGTGCATTTAGGTGTTGCAATCTAGTGTTAGGCTTACAATTCTGCTTGTGATTTTCTAGTTTTGACCCTTGACTATTCCTGACCCGCTGAACTCTGCCTGTTCTAACCTTCTGCTTGTGACCCATTTACAATTGAACTTTGCCTGCTCTGACTTCCTGCTTGTGACCTGAGTATGTTTCTCCTTAAAGGAATTGTCTCACTACAAGGATTGCTTTTTATGTTAAAGATCTTTCAAAAACAAGTCACTTTGTAATATGTGTCCATTAACAGTGTCCTACCTATTCCTAGATATCCCCTCTTGTATGGGCTGCATCAGATTCTCAGGTCGCTATAGCGATAGACCTTTTTGAGCTATCCTGATAGGTTGCCAGCACTGGTTGCTATAGCTACAGACCTGACTTTAACTGCAGCCTAATAGAAGCCAGTAAACATGCCCCCGAATTCAAAGTGAAACCAAGAAAACAGGACTAAGGTGAGATGAATCAATGTAGTGAGACAACCCCTTTAACTCCCCTGTTCCACGCCTGCATGCAGTGCAGCCATCACCATGAGTGACCACATTGGGGGTAGCAACCTGGGAGACCAGAGTTAGAGATTTGAGCTCATGATTGGAGGTAGGTTGTTATTTAGATATAGCTGTACCTACCTCTTTGTAGAAGTTATATCACCCGGGCTTACTTTAGCCTGCAGGTGATTGTAGCTCTACAAAATTTGTATGTAAACAGTAAATAAATACATACATTGCACAGCTACATATGTAGTAAGTATTAACTTGAGAGATAATTACAGTACAGAATGTTATCTCAAGTTTTTCAGGGTTTTTGTTTATAGATGAGGGCAGATAACACAGAAAACCATTATATCACAGTCAAACTAAACTCTTCTATTTCCGTACAAGGGTTCATCCAGAAACTTGACCTGGCAGAGACCAAATGGAGGAACTGAGTAAATTGTGCTCTGAAAATGTTGTGTGATATGATCTAATTTCTAAGACTGTCCACACACTATGAAAAATAATAATGGACACCCATGTCATGTGTTTGCCAAACAGTAATTAATCAGTTGTCCACCTAAGACAATCCTTGGTGATACAGTATGTTCTGACAGCACAGAGAAGGAAACAACAAGGAGTTCACATTAGTATATGGCTGAAATGAGGAGGTAAAGATATGACATCTGTCCAGTGCAATTCTTCTAATATCATATAAAACAGATTTTTGTTTCGTGTGGCCACCAACACGGCAGACCTGTAATTATAATATGTTGTCCTAACTAAGGCAGCATAAGAACTGTGCCATTAAGTGTGCAACTGGCAGAATAACCAACCCATAGCCAGTAGCTCAGTCATCCAAATGCACCTGCTGACTTGTCCAAGTATGTGCTTTCTCACTTACAGGCCTGTGCATATTCAGGCATACATTGTACACTGGCACAGTCAGTTAGTGACAGCTGTATGGAGGTTCACACCCCCCAGTAAGTTAATACACTCACTTACCTACACTATGACCATACAAAGATTAACATAACTTCACACTCCTGCTACATTTTCTGGTGGTCCACTAATAGGCAGGTCACTTTCCTACTGGCACTGTCATGCAAAATACAAGAAGAAAGACCCTATAGCACTTATGAAGTCCTCCACAAGTGGACTTGTAGCCATCTAAAATGGGTTCTCAATGGGGCTATTTAGAAAAAAAAAGAAATCATTGACCACTGTCCACCCTTTAAAGGAAATGTGTCATCAAAAAATTACTTCATGTTTAACTCACGTTTTTATGTTAAAAAACATTTTTTTAGGAATTTTGGGTTATTAGTGGCCAAAGTGCAATTTTCACTTTGGCCACCAAACCTAATAATAGTCTCACACTTCCTGTTCTGTAGAGAAAGATTTTCAGTAGTCTGCTCATTATCAGAAAAAGCAGGATTACACTGAAAGGAGACACCAATGTGTATAGTTCCACTAGTAACAATAGGAGATAGTCACAGTTCACCCTCTCCCCCTCCCTGCACAGTGACTTCTTCCCAGGTCACAGTACATGCCTAGAAAAGTCTCCTATAGAAGTCAATGGGACTGAGTCAGTCTTAAGGCTCCTATGTGCATGAAACTGCTGTAAAGTATTTCTCTGACTACTGTTAAAGCAGTGCAGGCAAGCATGCTGTCTCCACAATCATATAAAGATGACTGAATTGAGAAATCTACAATCAGAAAATAAAAACAGCAAAGAAGAAAACAATGTGTATCAGGGTCTTGATTTAATAGGTAAAAAAAAATGGCGACACATTCCCTTTAAACGAGCTGCCTATTGCTATAGAACAACTCAAATGTTTTTTAAATTGTTCCAAGTAATAGAAACCATTACCAATGAGTGGCCTACAGATCCAGGCCTTTCTTCTAGTCATGTGGCTGTAAAGTTGGTATGGAGATGAGATTTTTCACAGAGGTCAACTTTTGAGTTTATGGAATCCCTCCGTGTAGGGAAGGGACACACTGAATAAGTTGCCTTCTATAATGAAGCTGGTGCTGCCTTTACTAAGCAGTAGTTTACTACAAATCAATATAAAAACATATTCTACCATATACATATGTAATATTACTATTCAACATAATTACCAACTCTTCCTTTTGCTACGAGCTGGCCTCAGAGAACACGAAAATGTTCGTACCTCTCCATGTTCATTTCAATGACCGTTCTGAATAAAGCCGAGTGTAATCGGTTATATTTGGGACTCCAATAGATATGAATAGGGGAGAGCTGTGCAAACGCATCCTTTCCTTGTTCTGTGATGCTGGCTGCTAAAAATGGACGTTGCTTAATGGAAAAACCACTTTAAGTGGATGCATTTTCTTTTACAGTCAGACAGGCTATCTTCTAGTGTACATATTAACATTGAAACACAAGGTTATACAAATCGAAAAAAGTGGGAGGTGTCATTAAGATCTGCAAATAGTCCCATTTTCAAGCGCTTAGCTCCAACCTGTTGCATATGCAGTGTATAAAAAATCAAATGATGTGGGATGTGCAATGCCTCCTGTTCATTGATGTGCCAGCAATCACCGCTTGTTGCAGACTGAGATGGGCGTTCTGACAATGGTGAAAATAAGTATTGCTTTTCTATAATGTCACAACCCCTTAGACATCGAAAACATTGCTTTTGGAAATAGAACACTAGTGGCCCATGTCCTTCACACAGCTACAACTGGATATTGCAAGTTAGTGACATTTTCACAATATCCCCAAACTAGAGGATGTCGTTGATCTTGTGAACACTAATTTCAATTTGGAAAAATAATAGCATCTCACTGGAGTCATTCCTATAAATTCTTCTATTCATGGGCTCAATGGCACACAGTAGTTTCCAATCTGGGTTAAGAAAGTAAACTTGGCAAAGCACCACCTTCCCCACCTTTCCTTTTGTACCTCAATTTATGGTTCATTGTTCTATGTTACTGTTAAGTGCTCCATATGTTAATATCTTGTTTCACAAGGTGATTGGGCTTTACTCCATCTACAGTCAGTACATCCGACACTATCATCTGAATTTCACAACTGATATTCCAGACCTCTTCATTTCATCTGCTGTTATTCTTTACTCTTTACTTTATGGCTACGAGCCTGTTTGATTAGTTTCATTGCTTCTGTAACATCTAATCTATGCTTGGAACTTACTACTTTTCAGTTTCCTATTGCCTGATTCATATTGTTCATATGTTCATTGTATCATCATGTGAATTGAAATAAAGCATAAATATTGCAAAAAAAAAATTTGTTTAAATAAAACAATTTTTATTTTGTTTTTTTTTAAAAACCCTTTTTTTTGTTTTCTGAAAAAATCTTTTCGGGGGCTTTTTTAACATAAAGATAATCATTTCATTTGTGCTACTTTTTATTTTTTTTTTTTTTTTGGGCCCAAAAATTCCCGAAAAAGGAAATTAGTTTCAAGTTTTTTTTTTGCATAAATTTATGCCCATAAAATTTTTTTTAAAAGTTTGATAAAGGGCAAAACATACCCCTTAAAATTTTTGCTTTGGGGCCAAAAAATGTGGGTTTTTCTTTTAAGCTTTAGCTTTTGAGTCATTTTACGTTCTTTTACATTCTATGGGGGGTATTGTTTATTTTCATTTTTGATTTTTTAAAAACGGGAAAAAAAATGCCGTACTTATACTACAAAAGGAAGGTTTTTAAAGTTTGTTAAAAAATACATATGTGCATTTCCCGTTTTATCCTCTTATCCGGGAAGTTGAAACCCCGAAAAAAACAAAAAAAAAATGGTTTTTATCTAGGCCTTTAACTTCCCAAAAAAAAGCTATCAGAGTAAGGGTATTTTACACAAAAGAGTATTTAAATTTTTGGGAAACCAAAGCAGTTTTGACTTGAAAAAACTGATCTTAAACCCAAAATTTAAAAAGGGCCCAAATTTACTTCAATAGAAAAAAAAATTTTACTTTTATACAAAAGCAGATTTTTTACGGTTTGTTTTTTTTCCAGAAAAAAAAAAATTTTGAAAAATGTTCTTATTTTGGTCAATTTCCCTTTTTTTTTAAAATTTATTTCTTAAGCCAAAGGGGGGTTTTCTAAGAACCCTTTTTAAAAGGCCCAAACATTTTTTTCCCCTGTGGTTTAAATTTTAAAAAATCAAGTTTTAGGCCCTGATGATGTCAAAGGGATTACCTGTGATGTGAACAAGAAAAGGGTCTCCTTTTCAGTTTCTTCTCTTATATGCTGTGTTGGTATTGATTATAAGACTTAAAGAGAACCTGTCACATAGGTTGTGCCCCCTTGCTGAGGGCAGCACAAACCAGTGTCAGACTTGCTGTTTCCAGCACTGTGTCCCTTATTCTGTAAGATGCAGCAGTTTTAGAGCATTTACCCCTCAAATCTTATTCATGAGCAGGTGTTAGCTCCACCCACCAAAGGCTAGCTCCGCCCACTGACAGTTATTCACATGTTTCTACCTATTCAAAGTAATAGGGTTGTCTATTGATGTGGGCGGGGCTAGTTCAGGTGGGCGGGGTTTGAAAAAAACTGACACTCTGAAGGACTCTTCGAATGACTCTTCTGGATGAAAATTGCAGATTTGAGCATTAAATACATGAAAACTACAGCATCTTACAGAATAAGGGGCACAGCACTGGAAACAGCAGCTCTGACACTACCTTGTTCTGTCCTCAGCCAGGGGGGAAAAATACTATGTGACAGGTTCTCTTTAAAGGCATACTTGCCAACTTTTGAAAGTGAGCATCAGGGAGACCAGAAGATGCAGTGTGCGAAGGATGCTGGCCCAAAAATTTATGTGACCATGTGGAATTGAGCCATGCCCCTTCACAAAAAAGCCACGCCCGCTTCACCTAACTATGTAACGACTCTGGAAGAAAGCTAAATTAGGGTTTTGGCATCACCCAGCTTTATTGGACGTTGAATAGTCTATTCAGCATCCAGAACAGTGATTATATAGTGGTAGGTACCAGTGTACACAGGCTCTGCAGACTGTATACTACCACCATACAGTGATTATATAGTGGTAGATACCAGTGTACACAGGCTCTGTAGACTGTATATTACCTCCATACAGTGACCATATAGTGGTAGATACCAGTGCACACAGGCTCTGCAGACATTTAAGTGACTCTAGTGCAGTAACATCTAAGGGGCTCACCAGAGACATCATCTATGACTGGAATTTTTCTTTTTCCCTTTTCTTCTCCATCCTGTCCAGACCGCCATGATGACTTATCTCGGTCACGACTCGTCCCTGCAGAATTTACCAAACATATTAGAATTCAATTTTTTTCAGCACTTCCCTACCTGTGGCCACCTCTGTACAAACTCCACATGAAGTAATAGGCATGGAGGCTATGGGTTATAGGTGCAGGTGGGAAGGTCATGGGGTAATAGGTGGAGTGAAGCAATAGGTGGAAGTGAGGGGACTATGAGGTAATAGGTGGGAGGGTTATGGAGTGATAGGTGGAGTGATCGAGAGAGGTGAGACGACTATGGGGTATTAGGTAGAGAGGTTATGAGGTGTTGTATTTTGTGTTGGCACTAGGATGCATTGAACTCCATATCCTACACTCCCCAGGAGATCAGCCACAGACATGATCTTCAGGCGTTGTAGAAGATAAGGGTTTAGTACTGTCATTTTATTTAATTGGACTATGTCGGACTCATTGGATTATGTCAGACCAACATTGGATTGATTTCTTTAATAAAATGGTGAAAGACAGCTGTAGCTGGGGAGCTTGTGCTTTTTTCTATTTAATTCTAGTTTTAGTAATGGAGGTATCTGACAGACACCTCTCCATTACTAGCGCTCGGGCTTGGTGTTGAGAATCCTAAAGTGGGCAACTCCTGTAATCATTACAGTGGATATCTGTGTTTAGATTCTCATTAAATAAATACATTTTCGGGAAAAAAAACGATGTAGGGTCCCCCTATCTTCCCTAACCAACCAAGGTAAAACCGACAGCTGCAGCCAAATTGCATAAAAAAACTTTTATTTAAATAAACACTCCCCAACACCAGCCCTCTTTAACCATTTTATTTGAAAACAAATAGATCCAAGGTTCATCCGACGTAGTCCACCGAATCCGACATAGTCCAAATGGGAACCTGTAAATAAACAAACTTTACACACTTATATACATACATATAGGCTGGATACCCTATCCAGGAAAGCTGGGTGACACCCATCGCCCACAGGTAACATACAGCTTTCTATGATAGGAATACTGGATGCACCTTTGGGGGATGGAATGTCAACCAGCTTTCCTGGATGCTGAATAGGTTTTTGCCATAGACAATTGCCAAAGTCAGTCCCCTGCAGCCTGTCTCCTGCCCCCTGCAACTGCCAGAGACAGACCTCAGGGTGCAGGAAACAGGGAGCAGAGGGCAACTTCTACCCCTTGTGGCCTGTCTCCTGCCCATGGAGACCCCGAGAGACAGACCGCAGGGGGCAGGAGACAGGGGCAAGGGGCAGAAGACAAGTGGGCAACTCCTACCCCCTTGCACACTCAAACACCCCTCCCGTGCATACTGAAATATACATCTCCCCTCCCCCGCACCCTCAAACAAACACTCAGCCACTCCACACACACACCCCTCCCCAGCACACAAACACACACACACATCCCTCTCCCAAACACTCAAACATACACCCCTCCTCCCCCACACACTCTTACACACACACTCTTCCCCTGCACACTCTGCCCTGATGCCGCTTATACAAAGAACCTCCGGCAGCTGTTCAGGTTATGCCCCCCGTGCTGAGGACAGCACCGGCTAGTGCCGTTTCCAGCACGCTGTCCCTTATTCTGTATGTTTCTGAGCATTTGATGCTCAAATCCGGCAGTTTGCAGCCTGCGTGGAGTCCAACTTATTCATAAGCAGGCGTTAGCCACATCCAGCTACAGCTAGCCCTGCCCACTCACAGCCGATGCAACCTATTACATTGAAGAGGTAGAAGACTAAATGGCTGGTGGGCAGGCTAATACCTGCTCATTAATAAGCTGGACTCTTCTCTGGCAGAACAGGCTGCAAACTGCTAGGTTTGAACATTAAGGACGTTAATTTGAATGCGCATAAAAGTAGTGTAGAATGCACCTGAATCTATTAACCTGTTCCACTGCCGGTCATAAATCAGGCACATTCTAGCACAAAAGTGACATTTCAGGCTTTAGCGTACTGAAGCTATAAATGTGTAGCTTTGTACGGTTGTAGTGCGCCCCGCCTCCTGCATGCCCTCTGATCTCAGGCGCATTACAAAGTGGAACGGGCGCTGTGTAATGCGCCTGATACTGGAGTGCACACGTTTAAAAATATAGCAAACGGGGCTGCGCTAGGTCTTCCGGCAGAAGAGACGCCAGACTTCTGGTGCAGCCCTGTTCCTACATATCCCCCTAATTGATCTAAAACGACTGTATCTTATAGAATAAGGGACACAGCGCTGGAAACAGCATGTCTGTCACTAGCCTGTACTGCCCTCAGCAAGGAGGGCATAATCTATGTGACAGGTTCCCTTAAAGGGTTAAGCAACAGAAATCAGAGTTTTTCTGATGTTTGCTTTGGATCAGGGCTGTGACTGTGTGTTATTGCTGTTGTCCCACTTCCAGTTGCACAGGTACACTAGGCATGTCAATGTGATCAGTATGACAATGTAGCCATTACCTGCCACTTATGATGAGTATATTTATGAAATGTCCACAAATGAGCATTGACATTATTGTTTGTATATAGATATTTGCAAGCAGATGTCTTCTGAATTATTTTGAATGAAAATGACTGTATCTATAACCACAGATTTGAATTTATTTTCTTCTGGAGGGCTTATATATGCAATTTCTCTGTAACTTCACACATGTTGCAGAGGAGGTGAGGAGGTGGTATTCTGTTGCAAAAATAAATCTTGGCATATCATGAACCTGGTTTGCATATCTTACTTTGGGTGTTGATAGTTTTAGAACATAGACCAAGCATGATACCAAATAAATAATTAGTAAATTTAATTTGCCAAGGAAAAACATGAAATTTATGCTGGTATTGAAATATCACTCACATTTTTCTCCTTTCAGTCAAAAGTTATACAAAGTGGGACAAAGGTCTATAACAGAGCAGCACAAGTTGGCAAAATGTGGGGCTAAAATTAACAAGGGCTACACTTCTTCAGGCCATGGCTCAATTTCGACCCCTCAAGAATGACCCCAGTCTGCTCGGGAACACCACTGGACCACCCAGGAATAACCCAGACCACAAAGGAATGCCTCCAAACCACCTGGGAATGCCCCTGGTATGCCCATGAATTCTAAGTTTGGGGCAAGGCCTACTTGTGGGACGCCAGAATGATGGCATATTGTACCTACATGCCATCGCTTTATAAGATGGGAAAACTAACTAGATGCTGACCACCCGTTGACTATAAACGCCTGGGCGATGGTCATTTATATATGCATGGCTGAACACTAACTGTGCAGCGGGGGAAGTGGGAAGACAGCTATCAGCAGCAGCTGGGCTCCTAAGGGAAAAGGCAGGGACTCTTTATTTTCATCCCGGTTTTTGGTTTGGTGTATTTTTGTATTTTGATCACTTGATCTGGTATGTGTATATTTATTATGCATCTTTCCAATTTACTGTTTGTTAACTTTGGGTGAGGGATGTGTCACCAATATTTGTATTGGGGGGTATTTTGTGTTTTTAAATGTTTTTAAGGTTGTTTCAGTTGTAATAGCCGAATTGTTTTGTATTTATAATGTATTTTTTGGAATAAAAGTTCTTTACTGGTATGTCTGGATTGGAGAAGCTTGGAACTTTATCAGGACTAATAGCTTTCTCAAATGTCTTTGCAGATTATTACCTTGGCTATTGTAAGGCAATTATTTGGTCTTTCAGCTGCTGCAGCTGTGCCTGGTGGAAAGACATTTTGCTTTCTGTTCCCTGAACTGTCAATAAACTGAATTAGTCTCTGAAGAAACTCCAAGTTAGCGTCCTCTTCCTCATTGTCTTCCATCTCATCCAGTAATCGATTCAGGGCTGTCAAAAAATGTTGTCGATTATGTGCACGAGCGAGATGGTCCTCTGGTAGCTTCAGAAATCTTGCGACTACTCCTAGTTCAGCATAGGAAAACTGCAGCGGAGACTCACTGATCTTATTGATGTCTCCCTCCACATCCATGGCTGAATTTCTGTGGATTCTTATTGTGTAAACTGGCCCTTTAAGGCTGAGTTAACTTGCTGCAGGGCACTCTACTGACAGTTATCTGTGCTGCGGATATGACTGGGCTATGCAGGCAGTAAGCTATCCCCCTAATGCTTGGCTTCAGCCCTCGCAGGTAAATTGGCGCGAAAGTCACTGGCGGGAAGGCACTGGTGACCCTTTCCACTGTGCAGCTGAAATCTTCCATCCCTCGCTCTGGTCTGGCCCCCTGGAGACTCCTTCTCAGGTTGCCTGAGGGCTCTCACTCTTCAGGGTGTTCACCCCTTTTCTACTTCAAAATCCCCGTACGAGCCACCAAAATGTTATCCACACGCCACTGTGATAGGGTTGCAGCGTGGGGTATGAAGAGTTCTTTAGGATTTTGAGGGAATTGGGGGGGGGTTTGCAGGGAGTTGGGCCCTTGTAATTATCCTCTTCACAGCACACCTCAAAGGTGACAGGTTCCACTGTAGGGCAGTTTAACAGGCTTTATTCAAGTCCATTCTCCATACAGTAACTTCAGTAAACATCAATTATAACAGCAATTAAATAATTCCTGGCATCCACAGTTTAGCTACTTACAGGGGGGGGGGGGGAGGTAATAAGCTCACAGATACCGGAGGTTTCACCAATTGTATCCTGTATCTCCTGTGCTGTGATCGCTGGCTGTTCTCTTGACTGTCTGTTGTGCAATGGCTGCAGCACACACAGGACTCTGTCTTTACTGTCAGTGTCTCTAACTTTACCCCGGGTCACACCTGCCTTTCCGATCCTTGTATATAAATAGTTAAAGCCTCCTGTTTCCAAACCCCAGTAGTCACGTGATTGTGGGGTCTTGGTAACTTCAGAAACTTTTGGTTGTTATCAGACATAGATCAGCTGTGCAGTAAGTATTGGGAGCTGTATTTCCCCTGTAACTTGGAAGTACATATTAGCCCCAGTTACAAGGGAAATGACAAAAAAAAGTACATAAAAATGCCCCCAAAAGTCTTTTTCTGAATTAATGGGGGCGCAATATGTAAAATGAAATAAATAAAAACTAAAAAGTTTGTTAAAAAAACCATCCCAACCTTTTAGGCCCACCCCCAGCAACCCTAAAGTTTTGTATCACTTATTTATAATCTTCCGTGATGAAAAAGTAATAATTACAAAAGTTTTTTTGCCCCACTTTTGCTTTAAAAAAAATAGCTGAAAATGTGAAAAACAGACTTATTATTTTTTTTACCATCTTCCTTGATATTATTAAATGAAATCTAATGTAACAATGAAATAAAGTAAAGTCTTGTGTACCACATATAGAAGATGAGAAGCTCCCAGATCACTGTTAGGGTTACAAGATATCAATAAATATCTCTCCCTGGTAATAACTATGTCTTGCACCTGTCCAGAAGAGACAGGGTATTCATCCCAAAAAGGGAGTCAACTTTCCCTAGGATGCCCTACAATAGCCCTGGGGTTATAATATTTTCAAAACACAAAAATGCAAATTAACTAGAACTTTCCCACATTCCCGACACCTTTCTTCCACATAGAGACCGAAGGGGTTTCTCAGGGGAAAAAAATAGAATAAGGGAATTATTGTTATAGTTGTGGTGGAAAATACTAAGCCTACTAGAATTTATAGGAATAATAGCCTAATGAAGCTCTGATAGTATATGATAAGCCTATCAAGCCGTGTAATGGTAAACTGGCTATACAGGCTTTCATCATGATCATCAGCCTGTACAGTCAGTTTACCATTCCTCACTTTGATCTGCACCCCCATGTTGAGATTAAGGGGAGCCAATCCGTTAACATGGCAGATGGAAGTCTAATGAATTATTAAGTATAAAAATAAATGTACAGCATCTGACAAAACATTTTTGTATTATATCAATCATATCCTCCTTCTACTTCTCCCGCTTTCTCAAACTCAGTATTTGAGAAAACAGAGTTCATCATCTGTCCCCCATCCCACTAAACCTCCTCATCTGATTGATCTATCACAGTCAATGGCTCCAGACTCTCCCCAGCCCTACAAGTCTTCTGCCTTGGGATAACCCTTGACTCTGCCCTGTCATTCAAACCACACATACAAGCCCTGACCACCTCCTTCCTCCTCCACCTGAAAAATGCTCCCCAAATTTGCTCCTTTTTTCAACTTTGACTTTACAAAATTGCTTGTTTATGCCCTCATCATCTCGCATCTGGATTACTGAAACACTCTTTTCTGTGACCTTCCATCCAGCACTCTTGCTCTCCTTCAATCTATCATCAATTCTGCTGCCCACCTGATTCACCTCTCTCTTTGCTACTCCTCTGCCTCTCCTTTCTACCAATCCCTCCGCTGGCTACCGATTGCCTCGAGAATTCAGTTCAAGCTGCTAACAATGATATACAAGGCTCTACATAACATCTCCCTCCCATACATCTGTCTTAATCGCGCAATACCTCCCCTCACGCAATCTCCTTTCCTCACAAGACTTTCTTCTCTGCATTCCGCTTGTCAGCTCATCACACAATCGGCTCCAAAACTTCTCCCATGCATCCGCCATACTCTGGATTCATTACCACAAAATATCAGACTCTTCACCTCCTATACTAGTTTCAAAAGCAACCTGAAAACTCATTTCTTCAGACTAGCCTATAACCTACTATAACCCTTCTGCCATTACCCCATAATACTCACCGCTCTATACCTCACCTTCTGTCTCCCCTTTCTCCATTGTAGATTGTAAGTACTCGTGGGCAAAGTCTTCTCTCCTTCCATATCAGTGTGTTACTTAATGTTATTGTATTTGTTTTATATAATATTTGTATTACATTATATACCTGAACCCCTTGACTTGTGGAGCAAGTTCACCAGAACATAATAATAATAATAATAATAACATCACAGGTTGCCACTGGAATCCTCTTTCACTCCTCGATGATGATATCACAGAGCTTTTAGATGTTAGAGACCTTGCGTTCCTCCACCTTCCATTTGAAAATGCCCTACAGATGATCAATAGGGTTTAGGTCTGGACACATGCTTGGCCAGTCCAGCACCCTTACCCTCATTTTCTTTAGCAAGGCAGTGGTCATCTTGGAGGTGTGTTTGGGGTCGTTATAATGTTGCAGTGTTGCCCTGCGGCAAAGTTTCCAAAGGGAGAGGATTATGCTCTGTTTCATTATGCCACAGTACATGTTGGTATTCATAGTTTCCTCAATGAATTGTAGCTCCCCACAGCCTGCAGCACTCATGCAGCCACAAATCATGACACTCTCACCACCATGCTTGACTGTAGGAAAGACAAGCTTGCCTTTGTACTCCTCACCTGGTTGCTGTCACACATGCTTGACAGCAACTAAACCAAATAAGTTTATCTTGCTCTCATCAGACCACAGGACATGGTTCCAGTAATCCATGTCCTTAGTCTGCTTGTGTTCAGCAAACTGTTTGAAGGCTTTCTTGTGCATATTTAGAAGACCAAATTGATGCGGTGTGTTGCAAATGGTTTGACCACTGACAGGCTGACTCCCCACCCTTTAACCTCTGCAGCAATGTTGGTAGCACTGATATGTCTATTTTGAAAAGACAATTTCTGGATATGATGCTGAGCATGTGTACTCAAGTTTTTGGTTCACTATGGCGAGGCCTGTTCTGAGTTGAACCTGTCTTGTTAAACCGCTGTATGATCTTCGCCATGAGGTACCATGTTGGACTTTCAGTGACCAGTATGAGTGTGAGAGCAATAACACCAAATTTAATACACCTGCTCCCAATTCACACCTGAGACCTTATAATAATAATAATGAGTCACTTGACACCATGGAGGGAAAATGGCAAATGGGACACAATTTGTCCATTTGCAGTTAGGATTGTTCTTACTTTTGGTGCCAGAGGTTTAGACATTAATAGTTTAGACATTAACACGTATGCATGCTGTACACTGACTACTTCACATTGCATCAAAGTGTCATATCTTCAGTGTTGTACCAAAGAAAGAAATAATACAATATTTACAAAAATGTGCGGGGTGTACCCACTTTTGTGAGCTACTGTACATATATTTACGTTCAAATAACTTCCCTTTTGCCATTTTACAAATAGAAAAAATTCACATAATTGGTATTGTTACATCTGTAAATGTCCAATCTATTAAAATATAACATCATTTATTCATATGCTGAGCACTGTAGAAGGAAAAAAAATTCTAAGCATCAAGATTGCATTTTTTGGTCATTAAACATCACTTTAAAATTGGAATAAAAAATTACCAAAAAGTCGCATCAATCCCAAAATGGTACCAATAAAAAGTACACTTCAGCCCGCAAAAGATGCATCCTCACTCAGGCCCATATTGTGCACTGCAGCACAAATGTAATAAACAGAGAATGTTTGCATTTTTTTTTTTTAAAGTACTAAAACATAACATTCTGGTATTACCAGAATCAAATCAACCTGCAGTGTGCACTGTAAGGCAGCAGTGTCCCTGCAGCCCCGTAGCCATCATAGGCTGTGCGGCCGAGGAGCTGCCAGAGGAAGCAGGTAAGGTGAGTATTTTAATGGTAATTACCTGCCTGAGGGGTCCTTTATCTATATACCTGCCTGAGGGGACAAAAATCTATATACCTGCCTGACTGAGGGCACATATATCTATATACCTGCCTGAGGGGTCCTATATCTATATACCTACCTGCCTGAGAGGACAAATATCTATATACCTGCCTGACTAAGGGAACATATATATATATTCCTGCTTGACTGAGGGGAATTATATCTATATACCTGCCTGCGGGGACTTATATCTATATACCTGCCTGCCTGAGGGGACATATATCTATATACCTGCCTTCCTTAGGGGAACTATATCTATATACCTGCCTCCCTGAGGGGACCTATATCTATATACCTGCCTCCCTGAGGGGACCTATATCTCTAGATACCTGCCCTCCTGAGGGGTGCTAGATCTATATACCTGCCTGCGGGGACCTATATTTATATACCTGTCTGACTGAGGGGATCTATATCTATATACTCTGCTTGAGAAATATATATATATATATATATATATATATATTATATATTAATATATATATATATATATATACACATATATATATATATACGGTACGGTTTTCGGGTGGAACATGAACATGTGAGTGTGAAGGGGGAAGACTTTTCTCCGCAAACTGCAGACAGAAGCCGTCCCCCTGTGTGACAGAAACAGAACAGGTAGTGGTCGGGATTTGCTGACTGGTATTTGTCCTGTGCCATATAAACAACCCTTTATTCAGAGTCGTTATCCATAAAAAAATATTTCTAGAGCTATTTGTATGTATTTTTGTCTATACAATATATTATGTTATATAGATACATCCTAATAGACCCTATTAGCATCACTGCTGTGTTGGCACAATAGTTTTTTTCTTTTCCAACTAGCGGGGGGGGGGACACCAGGCAGAGGGCGGTAGGTTAGGTATTTAAAATTGTTCAGGGAGGGGGAGCCATTTGTCCTACTTGCTTAGTAGACTAAAATGCCTTTTGCCAGCGCAGGTGGATATTGTATGGCTGGCAGTGTTATGGCACTGGCACTGTTTGGCTGGCACTATTATGGTGGGCACTATATGACTGGCATTGTTCTAGGGGACACTGTAGGATGGTATATACTATTTTAAGCAATCTAAATAAACAATCCAGTAAAAACAGTTTTTATGTTATCTCTGGATTTCTTCCTGAAATGAATATTTATTCCTTACACAATCACGGTATCCACAATATATGCCATAAAAATGCCTGAAAGGTTCAAGACTCCAGAGAGAAGGAGATGAGTTAGAGAGGAGGCTATATACACTCACCGGCCACTTTATTAGGTACACCATGCTAGTAACGGGTTGGACCACCTTTTGCCTTCAGAACTGCCTCAATTCTTCGTGGCATAGATTCCACAAGGTGTTGCAACGATGCTCAATTGGTACCAAGGGGCCCAAAGTGTGCCAAGAAAAATATTTCCCCACACCATGACACCACCACCACCCGCCTGAAACCGTTGATACAAGGCAGGATGGATCCATGCTTTCATGTTGTTGACGCCAAATTCTGACCCTACCATCCGAATGTCGCAGCAGAAATCGAGACTCATCAGACCAGGCAACGTTTTTCCAATCTTCTACTGTCCAATTTCGATGAGCTTGGGCAAATTGGAGCCCCAGTTTCCTGTTCTTAGCTGAAAGGAGTGGCACCCGGTGTGGTCTTCTGCTGCTGTAGCCCATCTGCCTCAAAGTTCGCCGTACTGTGCGTTCAGAGATGCTCTTCTGCCTACCTTGGTTGTAACGGGTGGCTATTTGAGTCACTGTTGCCTTTCTATCAGCTCGAACCAGTCTGCCCATTCTCCTTTGACCTCTGGCATCAACAAGGCATTTCCGCCCACAGGACTGCCGCTCACTGGATGTTTTTTTCTTTTTTGGACCATTCTCTGTAAACCCTAGAGATGGTTGTGCGTGAAAATCCCAGGAGATCAGCAGTTTCTGAAATACTCAGACCAGCCCTTCTGGCACCAACAACCATGCCACGTTTCAAAGGCACTCAAATCACCTTTCTTCCCCATACTGATGCTCGGTTTTGAACTGCAGGAGATTGTCTTGACCATGTCTACATGCCTAAATGCACTGAGTTGCCGCCATGTGATTGGCTGATTAGAAATTAAGTGTTAACGAGCAGTTGGACAGGTGTACCTAATAAAGTGGCCGGTGAGTGTATGTGTGTTCTCTTTAATTATGGTTTTGAAACAGCCACTTCTCCAGCCCCAAAAACCTACAATGAAAACAGGTGCCTCATATGCTCTTTCTGGAGAACTGAACAGTGGGCCCCCTTATTTGGAATTCTGATAGTCGCTAAGGTGGAATCAACACCCCTCAGCCCTCAGCGATTTGGGTATTTACAACTGAAGTGCCATAAAGGTTTCAGACAGGGAATTTTTTTTATTTTTTTTTTATATAAAAAGTTTATTGTCACAACCAAAGCAAATTACAAACTTTTCAGATAACTCAAAGCAATTTACAAAATTTTTCTAAAGTATAAATCATTAACTTTTCAGACAAGGACATATATATGCTAATACATATACAATAATAAAACTATTAAGCATAAAAGGGTAAAACAAACATTAAACTTGGACCAGATGTTTCCATTTTTTAAACTTCCAGATGCCCTCGACATCTTGGGCACCATGTCTTTTCACATCCCATAAGTAGTAGACGTACATTTTGCTGAGCGTGTGGTGAGGCACAATATGACAATGTGGCTCTTGGACCAGAACATTTTATGCACCGCAGCCTGTACAGTGGTGCATTTGAGAGCCTTCTGTTGGATAGGTTGTGAGCTTATATTTACAAAAGCCTCAGATGCTGTGTATACAGAGCCTCAGATTAACTGGTTTGCATGTTTTCCATGTGCGCTTGCACTGATACTTTCTGTTCACCACACCCAGGTATGACTCAGTCTGTGTTTAGAGTCTAGTAAGAACTGCTCAGCCAAATTATGTGGAAGGAGCTATGTTTCCGTGAAGTCTTTCAACAGCTGATTACAAAGGGAAACAACAATTTACCAGACTACAATCCAGGCCATTCATCTTACTGATGTCAACATAAGATTTCTTGCAGTCAAGAAACCAAATTTGTATATGTATAAAAGACGATCACGCTTTGTTCGCTGTATAAGGTACCAACTTAATCACAAGCAGTCCCCAAATAATCAAATTCCAAAATATGCAACCCGCATACAAATAGTATAAAACAGTGTAAAACACACCTGTAATAGTGCAACCACTTCCCCAGAGATTCTCACTGGATGCTCACATCAGCCAGGAACCTCGCACTAATCCAGGTTTCTGTCCACTTCAATCTTCAGTTGGTGGATTTGTCAGAAATAATATATAAAAACATACAAACAGTGTGGTGTGTTCACCGCTGATACGCTCCGGCCGGCAGCGTGCGGGATCCACACATACAGGCTAACAGACTAGAGTGGCGTCACTGTAGCTAACGAAAGCCGAGCAGGCATACAAGACCTACGCGTTCCAGAGAATAACAATCTCCTTCATCAGACCCTGATGACCAACTGAAGATTGAAGTGAACAGAAACCTGGATTAGTGCGAGGTTCCTGGCTCATGTGAGCATCCAGTGAGAATCTCTGGGGAAGTGGTTGCACTATTACAGGTGTGTTTTAGGCCTCGTTCACACGGCTTATTTCGGACGGATTTGCCGACGGATTGACGATCGACATGTCAATTATTTCCGGACGGATTCACCACCTACAATGATTGTAGATGGTGAATCCGTCGGGAAATCAGTTACAAATACGTGCCACACTTAGTGACACTTATTTGCAACTGATTTTCAACTGATTTCAGAACGTATTTACATCGGAAATCCGTTGTAAATATGTTCTGAAATAAGCCGTGTGAACGAGGCCTTACACTGTTTTATACTATTTGCATGGGGGTTGCATATTTTGGAATTTGATTATTTGGGGACTGCTGGTATTTAAGTTGGTACCTTATACAGCGAACAGAGCGCGATCGTCTTTTATATATATACACTTTTTATCTGTATTAGAGGATTGCAGCAGGAGATTTCCTCTGACGATCTTTGTGCAGCTTGTTCCCTGAAACACCTGGCGCTTGTATCTAAAGTAGTAGTAAGAAACCAAATTTATTTACAACTACAGTGCTTCTGATATGTGCATATAGTTCACATGGATGTAATAAAGGAATTATTTAAGCTAAAACAGTGCAAAATATTTGTAAAGGATACATACCGTATATACTCGAGTATAAGCTGACCCGAATATAAGCCGAGGCATCTACTTTTGCCACAAAAAAAACTGAGAAAACTAATTGACTCAAGTATAAACCTAGGGTCAAAAATGCAGCAGCTGCTGGTAAATTTCAAAAATAAAAATGGATACCAATAAAATTACATAGGCAGTTTAATGTCTCCTATAGGCAGGTATATGTCCCACATAGGCAGGTATATGTCCCCCATAGGCAGGTTATAGGCAGGTTATAGGCATGTATAGGCAGGTATATGTCCCCCATAGGCAGGTTATAGGCAGGTATAGGCAGGTATATGTCCCCCATAGGCAGGTTATAGGCAGGTATTAGTATGTATAGGCATATATATGTCCCCGTAGGCAGGTTATAGGCAGGTATATGTCCCTATAGGCAGGTAAATATCCCCCATAGGCAGGTTATAGGCCGGGCTTTAAAAAAAAAAAAAAAAAAAAAGTACTTCCCTCTCTCCCTCGCTGCTCTGATACGATCCATCATCAGGCCACGCAGGCAGCGTGATGGAGTCCACTGTAGAGCAGGGAGCGCTCGCTCTCTGCTCCGCAGTGGTATCTTCATCTGTATGTGCTCCCTGAGGAGTCGCCGACAGTGCCCAGGCCATGGCAGCGCCCGGACGCTGTGGGCTGACTCGGGATTTAGCTATATGTGCTCCCTGAGGAGTCACATATAGATTAAGTATACAAACATGGAAGAGAGAAACATAGACCGCACATCCTCACACTATACGTTTATCTAATGCTTCTCAGCAAAACTATATAAAAAACGAACAGGAGGTTCTTAGTATACCTTTTGATCAAAACGTATAGGCCCACTTGCCACGTCGCGGCGACCTCTATTAAGTGGGTCCCTACGCTAAATGGGGGTAACGCTGCATGGCGGCCACCACCGCAGCAAAAACCACACAGATGAGGGGCACTGCCCAGTGGCCCAACAGCACCACTGCTGCCAGACCTAGCCCCCCGGCTCTGGACAGCACCACCCCACCAGCACAGCATCACAGCAGCAATGGCCGCCACACAGCACCACCACCACAAAAGGAAAGGTAGACACTGCTCACCTTTCCAGGGCTCCCCATAGCTTAAGTATCCCTGACGGCGCCCGGGTCGTTGCAGCGCCGAGTGCTGAAAGTGACTCGAGTATAAGCTGTGTCCACATGACGAGTATTTCAAGTTGGAATCCACGCAGATTCCAACTTCAAAACCAATGCAAACAATTCCCATTAACCCAAAATACACATTGTCGTTCATACAAAGAGTGTTTTCAGCGGTCGTTTTTTTGCCCCAAAAAACTTAGAACATGTTCATTCTTTGTTCGGAAAACATGTGGAAATTTACTATTGATGTCAATGGGGATGGCTAAAACCTCGAGTAAAACATGGGCCAAACATTTGTGTATAGTTTATAATGCAGTTCCGCATCCAAAACCACATAGAAATGAATGAGATTCTTTTCTGACTGTAAACCACAAGTTTACAAACTGAGTCATCTCACATGATTTTTACTGGCAGAATCATTACACGGACATACCCCTAAAAGCAGTTTTGTAGAACTTTGTTGTCATGTTTATTTTTTGGCTTAAAAAAAACCTCTTAAAAACCACAATCTGTGGATGAGGCCGGAAGCATGCTTGAACTATTTTCCATGATGAAAATGGGTAATAATGAGGCACTTTGACATATCTTCATTTCAATAATCAAAAAGAGAACAACAGACATCACAATATAGAAAGATGGGGCACAACCATTGTGAAAATACACACCAAAAAACATCATAATGTATAAAAACAAGTACAGTTTATTGATAAACCAAAGTACAAAAATTATTTAAGACAATTAAAAATAGTCAAAAGGCAAAATACCAACCACCTAAACAATATGCTAGTGGAAGCACAGAAGAAATGAGTACATAAATATCAGGATCAAGAACATATAAAGATACAATACAAGAGATACTGTATTATGAACCATACAAAGCCAAGTGTGCTAACATACCAAAAAATGTTGGACACAACACAAAATGACAGATACAATAAATGTATTGCCAAATCAAGATGGCACTAAAGAAATAATAATAATAAATAAATAAATAAATAAATAAATAAATAAATAAATAAAATGTCAAAATAAGGATTGATAAGTATTAGGGGAAAGTCAATAACCTGAACCCTAAAGGTGAATTCACACGGCATCTTTACGATGTATAGCACGTACTGTGTGCGGCACTGGACGCCGAGTGCTTTAGAAGTACACACTGGCTTGCACAATCTGTGCTAGCTCCCATAGACTTCCACTTTCCCCGGTGCGTATGCGACTACATGTCACTTCTTTCTCCCGGCACACAATACGTGTTGGGGAAAACGCCAGGTATATTATAGCTCTTAATGAGAGCTATGAATTACTGTATTTGCTAGTCGTACTTTGGACGTATTGCAGCATAATTAGGTGCCCATATACACCCCGCAAAGAAGCCGTGTGAACATACCTTAAAGGGGATGTATCGCTTCATCAGTTAGGCTGTTCAGCCCCACCTTCACTGTTCATGCTCGCTCCCAAGTCTGTGTGTTCAACCCCCCCTCCCCTCCACATGTCACTATGTCATTCCTCTCCTTTTGCAGTCTTGTTTTGTAAGAGCTGTTTACATACCACAGGCTTGCATTCAGTCTAGATAGCCTTCTATGAACTCAGAGCACCGATCTCTTGTCCTTTCACAGCTGGAGGTTTGTTACAGTTGAATCCAGTCTTCTATGAACTCCTCCAGAGCACAGATCCGTCTCCCTTCTATGCAGGAGCATTAGGCACCAAGGCACAATTCTGCTGTTTTCTGATTATAGAAGCAGCTGCAGTGTCACTGAGGAGCTGGTGGCTGTGCAGAGTGAAATGTTGCCGGCCCCTTACACGCAGCAGCATTAGGCACTGAGACACAATTCTGCTGTTTTCTGATTGTAGAAGCATCTTCAGTGTCAATGAGGAGCTGCTAGCTGTACAGAGTAAATTGTTGCCGGCCCCTTATTCTGAGTGAGAGAGGCAGGAATGCTCGCTCCCGTGAATACGACCGGGGGCCAGACAGAATGTAAATTAGTAGAGCCGTCAGCCAATGAAATGAAAGGAGGAGGAATCCGACCGGCACTGGGGAACAGTGTTTACAGAAAACGAAGATAAGGGATACTGTGATAACAAGACAGCTTTGCAAATGGTATCCAATTACAAAGTTGCTTGTTTTTACTGTCCCCTTATTCTGAAGACCATTTAATGAAATGATACAACCCCTTTAAGTGCTGCCAGATGAGAAGCCCTACACATATCATTATGAAATCATAGCTTCTTCGGGAGAAACCCAATTTCAATGGCTTGATTAAAAATAAATGTGGTTCACACAGGGCATTTTGTCTCTTGATCAAAAGTACAATGTGAGTGAATGTAATGTCATAAAAGATATTTTCTTTTTCTCAGTCCAATAGTCTTGAGTTCTGAAGTTCAGATCTGTCACAGCTGTTTGCTTTCATGTGAGCCACACTGAAACTTTATTGTAAGAATCATTTGATTTCTGAAATGTTTAAATGTTGTTTAAAAATCTTCTGATACTTTCCAGACTGTGAGATTGATAAATCCACTGTTTCTCTTACATAATAATTTATGACTCACAAACGTGATTCTGAAGTGTTTGGGATTCTGAAGTGTTGTGCCTCTGATTCCAATTGATGTCAATTTCAACCCAAATCTAAGTGATTTAATCCAGGTTAGCACAAAAAAAGCCAAAAATTAACTCTTACCCTAAAATGATGCTAGGGTTAAGGGTTTTTTTCCACGGGTTTAACAATATATAGGAGTTTTCTCACCACAAGATTAGCTTTCAACATGTAGGAACAGATAATTCAAGATTTTTTTCAAATACATTGGTCTTTTGATTTTACCTTGGTAAGGAGATAAAAGAGATTTTATCTGCTCTAAGTGCCCTTCGGTTTCTATGGTTACCTGTCTATATATCCCTTTCTGATTAGACAGAGCGCATGTAGTGATTTCACTATTGACGGAGCTCACTGTGCTCTGTCTCATTATCTCTAACAAGATTAGCTTTAGTTTACAAATAAGCTATTGTTTTCACTCTGAAGATTAAATTGCCTGTGCTCACTATACGTCTTGCAATGTCTCAGCTAGTTACAGAGGAGGTAATCACTGCTATAGAACCACCCATAACCTAATGAGACAGAGTGGATGAAAAGCTGCCTGTGACTCAGTGAAACAGCATGAAAAAGCTTTTTAACATACTACAACAATCCCCATTTGGCAGCACTTCTGGTTCAGTGTCACTTTCATTCTGATGTTCCTTTTGGTTACCATAATATAATGGTATTTGGAAGGGATGTAAACTGATTGCTCTTTATATAGTAGTGGAGCTAGGATAAAGCATCATGAGATGGGTGCAGAGAGGCACATGGATGGCCTTTCTTCGCCTAAGTTTCCTAAGGTGGTGTTTGCTCTCAGACCAGCCTCACAGGCTGGGAATTTGGTTCTCACTCCCAGTGTCCTCTTGGTCGCCTCCCTGCCTCACACCCTCTCTGGATGTGTTATCGCACAACTTTCCTGATTGATTGAGAGGCTCTCCAACATCCAGGAAAGCTGGGTGACACCACATCCTCAATCCGGTTTTTCTCCAGACCCTTTTTACAGTTGCGTAAAGGGGTGTGCAAATCTGTAGAGTACCACTTGTAGAATGTCACAACTCAAAATCTACCCAGAGGCTACTCTAAAAAGTTGCCAAGTATGAAATAACTTTCTGCTCATCCACAGGCACCTTCACCAATGATGTGATGTTTGTCACGGACACAAATCATGTCATGTTCTGAAGGGATGATCATGACATGGATACGGGACAGTGGAACTAAGCAGCTAAAATCACATGCAATAGGTGGTATTTATCAATATAGCGCCATTATATTCTACAGTGCTGTACAGAGATTGTCATAATTTTCATTGGTCTCTGTCCCAGTTGGGGCTCACGGTCTAAATTCCAGATGAACTTATCTGTACATTTTTAGATTTAGGAAATCTACGTAAACACACAGAGAACATGCAAACATGAGTCATACTTTATCAGAAATTCTTGTAGCAACTATCAAGTTGCGTGGTATTTAATATTCCTTATAATATTGCAGGCTATTATACTGTATAAAATAGCCCACTGTGTTATTTAATGTAGCTTTAAAGATTTAGCTGTTCCTTAAACTGGTTGTCCCACCAAACATATTGATTGCATATTTATATGATATGCAATCAGTGTGTGATAATTGTGGGTTCCACCTCTGGCACTCATTTCAAGACCAGGCCCTGGAAAGTTCCTTTCAAATGCTACTATACTGTAGATTCAATGGTAGTATCAAGTACATCCACGTGTGCCATTCGGCTATTCTCGAAATGCCCATTGAAATCAATGTGACAGTTCTGACCACTTCTTGGTTAAAAAGCAGACTTAAGATATGTTCACATGATGTACTGTGGCGCGTACAGTATGCACCACAGTACATTGCGTCTTTCGGGAGCTTGGTTTTAATGTAACTTTATTCTTTCATGAGTTATTTACAAGTTTATGACCACTTTTAAAATGTGTTCAAAGTGCTGCCCATTGTGTTGGATTTTCAATGCAACCCTCTTCTCCCACTCTTGACACACTGATAGCAACACTACAGAAGAAATGCTAGCACAGGCTTCCAGTATCAGTGGTTTCAGATGCTGCACATCTCGTATCTTCACAGCATAGACAATTGCCTTCAGATAACCCGAAAGAAAAAAGTCTAAGGCCATGTTCACACGGCTTAATTGTGGAGCGTAATTACGCCATGTGGACAGGGGCGGGGCGTGAGCGGAGCGGCGGCATCTCGCCGGCCCATAGAATATCATTACTAGCGGCGCGTATAAGCCGCTAGTAAATGACATGTCACTTATCTCCCCCCGTGGCAGATTCGAAGTAATCCATAGTTCTCTATGAGAACTGTGGATTACCGTAATGACTGGGACGTATTTCAGACCGTAATTCCCGCAGTACGCCGCGCATTACAGGCTGAAATACGTGTCCAAATAAGCCGTGTGAACATAGCCTAAGGGGGTCAGATCGGGAGACCTTGGTGGCCATTCAACTGGCGCTGATGGAAGGAGATTTGCACTCAAAATCTCATGATATGTGGCCTCATTCATTCTTTCATGTACACTGATCAGCCGTCCTGATGTTGCCACCCCCATGCTTCACAGTAGGAATGGTGTTCTTTGGATGCAACTTGTATTAGAAAGCTAGCCACTTATATTAACTTAGTATCCGTTCAGCACAGATATGGGAACTCTCAATCCCATCCTATATCATACAACAAATTAACAATCCGGCCGTCCCATAAAACACATATTTATTTTGTTAATCTTTAAAAGCATACATATATCCGCTCTCCTTGGTGTTTATGAAGTCATGAAAATAATCGTTATAGGATACTTAAGTTTAGTTGCGGCAGAGAGAGGCTCTCTGGATCCATTGTATGGATTCACTAGCCCCTAAAGGCATCAACGAAAACTTTGGTTTGAAGGTGTTTTTGTAGCGCCCGTAGTGGTTTTTATTGTCATTGTTTTTATTGTTGTGCCGGTTTTCCTTTATAAGGAACGCCTACATTGGTGTGCGCATGCTTGAGAAAGAGGCAACATTGTCTCGAAACGTCGCTATCTGACGTGCGCCCAGCCCGGGCTCCTGGCGTATCTCTCAGGAAACCCTGTCGGGATCAAGACCGTGATGGTCTATGGACATAGCAACTGAACGGCGACCTGCCGCAACTAAACAATCCTAAAACGATTGTTTTCATGACTGCATAAACGCCAAGGAGAGCGGACATATGTATGCTTTTAAAGATTAACAAAATAAATATATGTGTTTTATGGGACGGCCGGATTGTTAATTTGTTGTTCTTTGGATGCAACTCAGCATTCTCTCTCCTCCAAAACACGGCAAGTTGTGTTTCTACTAAACAATTCTACTTTGGTTTCATCTGACCATATGACATTCTCCCAATACTCTTCTGAATCATCCAAATGCTCTCTAGCAAACTTCAGACGGGCACGGACTCGTACTGGCTTAAGCAGGAGGACTCATCTGGCACTGTAGGATCTGAGTCCCTAGTGAGTTACTGATGGTAGCCTTTGTTACGTTGGTCCCAGCTCTCTGCAGATCATTCAGTAGGGCCCCCCGTGTGGTTCTAGGATCTTTGCCCACCGTTCTTGTGATCATTTTGACCCCACGGGGTGAGATCTTGCGTGGAGCACCAGATCAAGGAAGATTATCAGTGGTCTTGTATGTCTTCCATTTTCTAATTATTGCTCCCACAGTTGATTTCTTCACACCAAGCTGCTTGCCTATTGCAGATTCAGTTTTCTCAACCTGTTGTAGGGCTATAATTTTGTTTCTGGTGTCCTTCAACAGCTCTTTGGTCTTCACCGTAGTGGAGTTTGGAGTGTGATTGTTTGAGGTTATGTAAAACAAAAAAGAGAAAAAAGAGCGTGCACTCCCGTAGTATAATATAGTAAACAATTAAAAAAGTAAACAGATACAATGATGTTATTCTAACCTTATTGAGTTGTGCTTATGGCCGGCACAACTCTCCTTTTCGCAGAAATAAAGAATATTGCCAGCTTCCGTCTCTCTGCCTTCTCGGAGACACCCCGATTGTCACAGTTAGTTTCTAAAGATGCTTATTCCTCGGTACAATGCTGCTGACTCTCCACCTCCCAGGGTGGAGTAAAATGAAATAATCCGCAGTTCAGAACAAACTGAATCTGGTACATGTAGACACCGTGAACCCAAATAGAAAGTTTTTAGAACAAAAAACACCAGTGGTACACACCATAAAAGGCTTATTAAAATAAAAAAGATTGATTATAAAAGAAACAACGCATTTCGTCTTACATAGACTTCATCAGGTTTCATATAAAATGTCAAACTACTCTTTTTTAAATAACATCCGAATATAGTGTCGTAACTGCAGATTCTCAGTTTCACCTATTAACCCTGTAGTGTCTATATAGACCACCAGTATTCCTAAACAAAAATTATCATACGTGTTACATATTTACTATTAATCACTAAAGAAGGCTTAAAAACTATTTTTAAAATTATCATGTATATATATATAAAAAAAAAAACATAACAGCAAAAAAACCACTGTTCTTTAAATGACATCCAAAGATAGAAATGGGCAGTGTCATAGTTACACATTCTAAGTTTCACTTATTAACCCTCTAGTGTCTATATAGAACACCAGTATTCCTGAACAACAATTGTCATACGTTTTACATATTTACTATTAATCACGATTACTATATTCAAAAAGGTTTAAAAACAATTTTTCAAATTACCATATATATAAGAGAGCACAGAAAACAGTTTTTAGTTTTTAACAACTTCCCAAGCCTCATTTAAACCGTAAGGGTTAAGTGTTTGTAACATAAACATCCCATACATTTCTTTCTTATTCAATAATTCCACTCTCTTGGATGCTGTTGGTTTGATGTGATCTATAAGTGTTAGTCTCAATTTTCCATAATCTGCTTGATGGCAGACAGAAAAATGTCTAGACACACTATGCAAGTCAAATTTCCTCTTAATATTATAACTGTGTGTATTCATTCTGTCGCTTATTTTCTGTGTCGTACGACCCACATACTGGAGTCCACAAGGGCACTCCAAAAGATAAATGACAAAGCAAGTCCCCACAGTTCAAAGAACCTTTGATAGAAATTTTTTCTTTTGTCCTAAATGAACAAAAGGTACCTGTGGTTTTAATAATGGAACAAGTTTTGCAGATTTTTTTTGTTGCACTTATGACTACCCAAATTTTTCTTATTACCATTATTTTTGGTTAGGAATACTGGTGTTCTATATAGACACTACAGGGGTAATAGGAGAAACTGAGAATGTGCAGTTACGACACCGCCCATCTCTATCTTCGGATGTTATTTAAAGAAGAGCAGTTTGACATTTTATATGAAACCTGATTTAGTCTATATGAGACGAAACGAGTTGTTTCTTTTATAATAAATCTTTTTTATTTTAATAAGCCTTTTATGGTGTGTACCACCGGTGGTTTTTATGCTAAAAACTCTCCATTTGGGTTCACGGTGTCCACCTGTACTAGGTTCAGTTTGTTCTGAACTATGAATTATTTCTGTTTGAGGTTATGGACAGGTGTCTTTTATACTGATAACAAGATCAAACAGGTGCCATTACTACATGTAATGAGAGGAGGGTAGAGGAACCTCTTAAAGAAGGAGTTACAGGTCTGTGAGAGCCAGAAATCTTGCTTGTAAGTGACCAAATACTTATTTTCCACCATAATTTGCAAATAAATTCTTTACAAATCAGATAATGTGATTTTCTGGATTTGTTTTCTTATTTTGTCTCTCATAGTTGAGGTCTACGTATGATGTCAATTACAGGCCTCTCTCATCTTTTTAAGTGGGAGAACTTGCACAATTGGTGGCTGACTAAATACTTTTTTCCCCATTATATAAATAGGCAGTAGTAAGGTGCAAACGGTTCCTTGGTCCATATGTTTATTGTGAAGAAACAAAAAAACAAAACGTATGGCAAAACATGCACAGCAAAACGGTAAACATAAACAGACTTCTACTCGTCTGAGCACTTACTAGACAGAGGTATAGTTCCCTCACTAGCACCTTGTGAAGCAGACACTGACTTCCTCCAGTGTGAATGCCTCCAGCCCAAAAGGTAGACTAGACTTCTATCCGCCGCTACCTGCTGATCTTAAATAGGCCAGGGGAAATCCTGGCATGGAACATGGAGAGTAAGCACCCACCCTGCTCTATACTTACTCCCAATGAAAGGCTGACCCAGGATAGCTGGAAGCCATACTAACATATGGCTAAACGTATGCCAACAGTCTGTACTGTTGACATATATTAAATTTGGCCTTTCACTCCACCAAGGCTCCTTACCTTGGTGGCATGTGTCTTGAACTCTCCAGACATATGTCCAGAACCTGGCTGGGATATAACTACCAATGCAGACCTTCCCGGCTTCTGCCTTACATATCCTCCCCCTCTGCTCAGACTTTTGGGGCGGAGCACTTTGTGCCATAAAGTTGTGCACTCGGGACAATGTGTCTGTGTTGACTTGTGACCCGGGGCGATGTTCTACAGAGAACTTAAAGTCCTGTAGAGCCAGGAACCAACGGGTCACCCTTGCATTCTTTCCTTTACTTTGGGCCATCCACTTTAGAGGAGAATGGTCCGTGATGACTCTAAACGGTCTACCTATCAGGTAGTTTCGCAGTGATTGGATAGTCTATTTAAGAGCCAGGCACTCTCTTTCGACTATAGCTTAATTTTTCTCCGCCATTGACAGTTTCCTGCTGAGGTACACTACAGGGTGTTTTTCTCCCTCAACTAGCTGCGACAGGACAGCTCCTAAGCCCACCTCAGAAGCGTCTGCCTGGACAAAAAATTCCTTTCCGAAGTTTGGCACAATAAGTACGGGTCTCTTACACAGTACCTCTTTTAGATTATTAAAGGCTTGTTCGGCCTTCTGGCTCCAATTGACCAAGGTGGACTTTGTCCCTTTTGTGAGGTCCATAAGAGGAGCTGCTATGGAGGCAAAATTGGGTACGAACCTCCTATTACTATGCGATACCTAAGAAGGCCCGGACCTGCTTCTTTGAGACCAGTTGAGGCCAATTTCTAATTGCCTCCAATTTGTCCATTTGGGGCTTGATGACCCCCTTCCCAATGTCATAGCCCAGATAGCGAGCCTCCTCTAGCCCTATGGTACACTTGGTGGGGTTGGCGGTTAAATCTGCTGCCCTTATGGCGTCTAAGACGGCCTGCACTCTGGTTAGGTGGGACTCCCAATCCGTACTAAAGACCACCACGTCATCCAAATATGCCGCCGCATATTTTCTATGGGGCTGCAGGATGTCCATCATCCTCTGGAACGTGGCTGGAGCCCCATGTAGGCCAAAGGGAAGGACAACATATTGGAAGTGTCTATCTGGGATGGAAAAGGCCGTTTTCTTCCTGGCCTCCTTTGTGAGGGGAACCTGCCAATAGCCTTTGGTCAGGTCTAACATGCTGATGTATCTTGCGGGCCCTAGTCTCTCAACCAACTCATCAACCCGGGGCATGGGGTAGGCATCATATTTTCAGATTTTGTGTAGCGCTTACGAAAATCATTGCAAAACCGTAAGCTGCCATCTGGTTTGGGTATGAGCACTATGGGGCTTGAACACCCACTTTGGGACTTTTCTATGACCCCGAGCTCTAACATCTTTTTAACTTCCTCGGCAATTGCCTGCCTCTGAGCTTCAGGGTCTCAAAGTACCTTCTGGCTGGGTTCTGTGATGATGTCATGTTCAATGACCTTAGTGCGGCCTGACAGTTCTTGGAAAGGGACCAGAACGTTTTCTTTTTAGGAGGAAATCCCTGGTTCTTCCTGCCGCCTGTGCTTCCCATCACAGATTCGGAGTTACGATCGTGCGCGGTGAATATCTTCGTTTGGGGCACCCCTATGTTCCCTTACCACCGTAAGACTTTGACAGTCCTTCCAGGGTTTATGTTGATGTGGTATATTTGATAAGATTTTCTCTTACTGGGCTGGAACACCTTATAATTTACCTCACTGACCCACTCCTTGATCTCATAGGGGCCCTTCCATTTTGCCAGGAATTTACTTTCGACCATGGGTACAAGTACTAGACACACCGGTGCGCCGGACTGAAACCCTCATAGGCGGACCCTTTGACGATATTTTATAACCTGCGTGGGTTTTCTTGCGCCTGCTGCAGCTTCTTCCCACAGCTTAGATGGGCCAGGGACTGCTGCGATCCTGTTCCTAGCATCTTGCCAGATATGTTCAATTACCCACTCCGATTTGGGGTATTCTCCCGACTCCAGGTACTATTGGCTATGTCCAGGATTCCCACAGGGATGTCTACCACTACAGGAGCGCTCAATAACGGTGAGAAACCTGTGGATGACTGTGCTAGGAGACATCCCGTATGGAAATCATCAGGAGAGATATGTAATGCGGGGGCGATGTGCAGGCACATTTCACAACACTCCAAGTTTTAATGAAGGGCCCCTGAAAATAAATCTTATCGGTGCTGGCCACCAAGATCCCTACACTGCAGTATCTCAGCACATTCTGTCATCACCTGCAGACTTGGGCACTCACTGGCACTTATCTGTATATAAGAATGTACAGTCTGGGTGAGGTTCATCCATTTTTTCATGTTAAACACACCTATTTATGAAACATGGCCGGACATTGGTAAACTTTGGCACTACGTACCGGTTATGTTTCACCATCATAACACCTATACTAGATTGTAAAGCTATCACGAGCAGGGCCCTCAAAACTTGTGTCTCATTTGTAAGTCTTTTAATGTGTAATGATGTATGTTTACCTTGAATTATGTAACAAGTGGCTGCTCGGAATATGTTGGCACTATAGAATAAAGATTATTATTATTAGTATTATTAGGTATGGGTGTAGGCGGTACCAATCTATCCCATATTTATCCACGAGCTTTATGAGCATCGGATTTAGGGTGTTTTTGAACCTCTCCTCAGGACCATCGGTATGGGGAATGATTTACACCGAGCTGACGGAGAGGGGAGTGATCGGTTTAGCAGCCGGCCAGAGTTTTCTTTTGGTCTAACTTAGGTCTTGAAGGGACGTGCCTCTGGTCAGGTTTAGTTATCTCCTTTGGGATATCAGTGTGGGTGAACATCTGGAACAGCTCCTTTGCTATACCTTTGTAAGAGGTGTTCCTAAGGGCAATGGCCATGGGATAGTGGGTGGTGTAATCTAGGACCACAGAATGGACGATTGTCCTCCTGGTCGTCTAACGACTCTAGGGAGAGGCTACCTACCCAGTAGGTCCATGCTGATCGCTACATGGGGACCTCTTTTATCGGCAGAGAATTAGAAGGAGCACCAAAAATTGGGCCTCAAGGGCATTAATTTTGGCCACTCCCGGGCAAAGACCTTGGCAAAATTTCTCATAATTGCCCTTTAAATCTCAGGCCAATAGAAATTTCACGCTCCTTTCTCTCTTGGGTTTTCTCCACCGCCTAAGTGTCCCCCCAATCATCATGGGAGAAGTGGGATAGCTCCAAAACCTGGTGGACTGTGTGAACCTGGACACCACCAATTGTCTAACCCAATCGGTTGGGGTCTTTTTCACGCCCGGCTATAATAGATTATTGTTTGACCGAAAAAGTGAGGGGTAGAACAAACCTCTGCCTGTTCGCCTGGGGTTTCCCAAACTGTACCTTGAACGCTATTCCAAGATGATGTTCACAAGTTGTGGTCTTATGGTGCTACGAGTCCAAAAGTTCCCCCCTTGATATTGGCAAGGAAGCGAACTACTGAGATCAGAGGGTTTTCCTCTGGGAGACCCGCCAGGACGGACATACGGGAAACCCTTCGGCTCTTCATCGTCCTGTGCTCGAGACATCCTCACCCCTTAAATACATTATACTTTGCACCCCTGTTATTGTCTCCCCCAAATCCAGAACAAAGGGAAAGTCACAACCTATAATAGCACTGTGGGGTAGGCTCACGACAGCGGCCACCTCATGTCCTGCGGCCCTGTAGGGAGGGAAGTCTCTTGGGTAAGTACGGTTGGTGGCTGGGTAGTCTTCTGGTGAGTCACTGTGGATACAGAACAACCACCCCTATACGGGCCAGGTTGGAGTTGGCCTGGGGGCTGCACTCAGCCTGTGCCATGTAACCAGGCGTCACCTAATCCTGGAGTCCATGAGAGCTTGGATAGTGTGTCCATTAATTTTGATGGTACATACCCGCCGATCCCTGACAGTCGTGTCCAAGTTCATTACATCACCAGCAGATAATGAGACCCCGGGCTCTGGGCAAAAGGTCCCTATTTGGGGTTGGCAATCTTCCCCCACCCTGTTCACTAGCCTATGATCCCCTCCACCGCGCATCAGGACCTTTTGTTTCCCTTTTGGGATAGGGGACAGTCTTACTCACGCTGCATTGGTGTATGAACAGAACTTGGAGGAATACTCACTCGAGTGGTGTATACCGTATCCACAATGGAGACCGAGCTCGTCAGATTTTTAGGGTCCGGTGTACCCACATACACAGCTGGATCCTCATGGGTGGATGCGTACTAACTCGGTTCATAAACGGACACTTTTATCCAGATCTGGGCAGCTGTAAGACTCTCAGGTTGAAGCCTCTTGACTAGGTGAGGTTTGGAAGAGGATCTCCCCTTTCAGACTAGTCCTTGGCGTCCATTCAAACCCCTTTTTTTTTTCAAGGAGTCAAAGTAGCCTTTTGTGGTTCAATGGTTAGAAAGGGGGGCCAGGACGTACTAGAATGAGTATTTGGTTTGGCACCCCCACTGGTCTATGGGAGTGCTCTCTCTTCGATCCTCTCAAATGGTGCCCTGGAGATTACGCTTCCATAACTATCTGTTTCGTATTGGGGCATCTTGTGACTTAAGACTTTGTCAGCCACCGCTTATCGGGCTGCGTGAAATCCCATCATACTGGCCCCTTTGCTGCCCCCTACTGTCCATGTAGTCACAGGACCTGGAGAGCTGCTCGCGCATGTAGAGCCTGGTTCACATGTTGCTGCTCTTTCACGGCTGCTGGTGCATCTCAATCAAAAAGGCGAATGTTTCTGCTGGGCCCGTAGGTCTCTCGTGGGCCTTTTACTGGCTTGCCGGCCATCAGCTGGAGGTTGGTATATTTGCCTAGATCCTATTGCTTCTACAGCTCGTCCATTTTCTTGGTTGTATCCGGATTGTTGCCCACAGTTGCCGCTTTAATTCACAAGAGACAATACTGGGGGTAACCACTTTCGTCTGCCCTAATTTCTATAAGAGAGTGTCTCTTTAAACTTATGCCCTTGGCATCTACACAATATGTGATGCTTGAACAGCCACGGCGATCACCGCAAAAGTCCTTTAGGCATTTGAGACAGAGGCAGTAGTATATGTTTTGCAGAAACTGTTGTTTTGTTCCGTTGTTTATTATGCAGAAACAAAAAACAAACACGGATATTAGGGCAACAAGATGCTACAGTGTGTAAGAAACAGTTAAACATAAACTAGAAATCATGCTCCTTGTGAGCACTTACTGGACAGAGGGTGTAGTTCCCTCACTAGCACCTTGTGAAGCTGGGCGAAACACAGGAAAGGACAGGTGGCAACGCTCTTTGTAAAGGACGAGCTGGCATATTGTGCAGCCCAGATAGCTTTGACCCTGCATTGAAATGAAGGTTTTATTAAACAGTTTTTGGCCAGTTTTTGCTGAAATATTTGCTTGTATTGTGTGCAAGCCTGTATCTATATTATTTTGTGGTACAGATTCTTTTTCTAGTAACGCAGGTGTATTTGATAGGTGAGAATAAACACCCTGATGTATTAAAGGACACAATTATTTGTGCGGTTGTTTTTCACTTTGGCGCCAGCACAGCTTTGTTCAAAGACCCACCCCCCCCTTTTTATTGTACTAAGACAACTAGGATACAGAACTTTTCTAGGTCACCGCCAGGTTATTTATTGGTGCAAAAACACGTATTTATTATTCGTACACAATTTATTAGGTTTTGTTCAACTTTGGCGCAGGCCATTTTTGTTAAAAGAGATACCCATCATTGTACGGATATTACATACAGAATTTTGCTGAGAGTAATACGTAAGGTGTATTTCATAGGCGCTCAAAAAATCCACGCTTTTATTATCCGTTTGTGACATTTCAATTAGGTAGTTTTTTTTTCTTGACTTTGGTGCCGGCCCACAGTTTTGTTCAAGAGTCACCTTGTACTTAAATTTGAAATACAGATATTTTGTAAGTACCGAAGGTGTATTTATAGGTGCATAAAACACGTTGTTATTTCCGTACACAATAAATTTTAATTAGGTTTTGTTCAATTTGGCGCAGGCTTTTTTGGTAAAAGACCCCATCTTACGAGATATTTCCATACGATAAATTTGCTAGATTGCTAGGTGTATTTCATAGGTTGCAAAAAACACACCTTTTATTTATCCGTTATAACATATTCAAATAGGTGGTTTTTTTTACTTGGTGCGGCCCATAGTTTTGTCATAGATGCCACCGTGTGTAATTAAAGTTGAATAGCATAGGAAAGAAATGATGATACAGCAGTGAAGGAATTGGCAGATTAAGGGTGCCAGTCAGCACCTGGAAACGCTTAACATGTCGCAGGTTACTTTTTGGGTGTACGCTATGTGCTTCGATTGGAGTACTGCATTTTTTTAAACGATTTGGTAACAATAAAGGTATTCCGATTTCTATTCACCAATTCATGCAACGCTGTAATCATCGTTTCCTTATGCTACTGGGAATTGCACACGGGTTACTCTGACCGGTGAATACTGCGGAGCCCACTCAAGATAAGGGTAAGCTGGTTCCATTTTTTTTTTGCTTTGCTCACTTTAAATTTGAATACAGAATTTCCTTTGTTAGTTACTGTTGGATGTATTTCATTGGTGCATAAAACCACCGTTTGTTCTTCCGTATAATTTTTAAATAAGCATGAATTTCAGTCGATGCTGCGGCCCTAGTTTTTTTTTTCAAAATGTAGCCAACGTTGTACGACAATTTCTGACTAGATAAAATTTTTCTAGACTGTTCTCGCTTTGTCATATGCTGCAAAAAACGCCTAATTTCTCATCCGATGTAACTTTTGATTAGTTTTATTGGCACTCGGTTGGAATCTCAGTTTTGGCGAAGATAGCGTCACATGTATGATAGTTTGTTGAAACTATCAATTTCCTATAGTTCCTATGTACAGTTGTAATTTCCTGGGAGCAGACAGGAAAAAGAAACAATGTTTGATTTCTTGTACTTTTGTCTTCTTCCACCAAGACCGCATTCAAGGTCATTCTTAGAAACATTTCAGTTTCTAATCTAGTTGGCATGTAGGAAAATAGAGGGATTAAGAGAATGCTGTGATTTGCCGTTTCTTTTAATAAGAGGACTTTCATCAACTCTTCCTACCTTCTTAAATTTTTATCTGTCTGAATATGGAAAGCGAAAATGCAGGTGGTAACGCGAGCAAAGAGGGGGGTAGCATGATGGGGGTAGACGGTACAAGAGAAGGTGCTCCTCTTTCCGCTGGTGCTGGCGACAACACGCTCATGCCAGCGGAATCGTCAGTGCAGGGACCGTCAGGCCTAGTCATCGCTGGGTCAGGGCCCTGTGAATCTCAAGTAGAGACCGAATACAGCATCACCAATCTTGTTCTCTCAGTGGATTATGCAATGCATCCAGCAGTCTTACCTACTCGTCCTCACCAGTACAGCCACAAATGTCGTCATCAGCATCATCCGGCATCATCCAACACTGAAGCGAAGGCAAGCTCCAAATGTCAACTCGTTGTACCCACACTGTGGATAATCCATTTTTGAAGACCTTTTTGATGGCAATGTAATTGCGGGTTGGGGTCAAGAAGGCATGTTTTAAAAGTATCAAGAGGCCCAAAGAGGATGATTTTGTCTGCTTGACGCCAGTTACTGATATGCCATCAGAGGAGGAAAAGCGAAGCCGGTCAATCGCAAAAAAAATTATCCTCCGGCCGCCGGTGTGGCAACACTTTGCTGTGCCTCTTCTTGTAGCACGCTAGCTACAGAGATGCAGAATGTCACGGACGACGAAGTCATCCTGTGTTGATAATGTTGATGACGACATTGCAGATCCATCGTGGTTTTTCAGCAGAATTTGCTTGCGGCGCTTCATCACTGGACGAGTGTGGAAGGACGATGGTTGCGGTAGTGTCAGTTTGGGTCCGCCGCCTCAAGTAACGGGAGAGGGTGGTCGCAGAGATCGTACGTGTATGAATTCGCCAGCCATGTCAGACAGAAGAAACCCCGCTCGCCGTTCCAAAAGGTCCAGGACCTCTAAAGCCTGGGCCTTCCTTCGAGCAAGCCTTGATTCACCCAGCGATGTTCCTATTTCCGCCTTTGCCGGTAAAAAGCATCAGTAGAGTGCAAGAAGTCCTTAGGTGTTTAACCTACCACAACATGTCTAGCCACATGCTAGACGAATGCATGAGTTGAAAAAGGCCAAACCCGATGCCCGGGACTTCCAACCACTGTCACAACCTCTGTCTCCCGCCTCCTCCTCCTCACACCACCACCAAGCGTTCTCAGCTGCACATGTCTCCTCAGAGTCTGATGATCACGGCGAATCAGCCTCCGATTCAGCCTCCACCGTCCGTCACTCCGGAGTATCCACTAGCACCACCAGAGACCCATCCTACCCTTATCCTTCCACCAGGTTTGTCGACCTGACAGCGTACAGCGGCCCAGTCGTAGCAGCCAGCCTTCTGTTCTGGTCCTAGGTTTTGGGTTATTAGCAGACTATGAAACGACTTTTAACGCCAAAACCCATACCTCAAAGCCAAAAGTCCTGAAGATGTCGGCTCATTGCCCACGCTTTGGGCCTTGGAAATGCTTCTTCTGTCTGGTGGGACACAGCGATGGGTTCCGCCACGTACATGGCCCTTGACTATCCCCAAACCAGTTGCTGAGACAGGCTTTCTTTGCCAGAAAAGCTGCTCCCTGCCCTGGCCAGCTCCACGTGTCATCTAAAATTTCAATCGGTTGTCTGCATCTGTGTGTCGGTAAAGTCTCATCTGTACCACCGAGACATGGACTAGTATGCACGGCCAAGGCCCGCTCCATATCTCTGTGACAGCTCACTGGGTGACGCTGGGTGGATGTCTCTGGTGGTAGAGGGTCGGCTCTCACGACTCGGCGCACTGCCTCTTCAAAACACGCAGGTGATGGTGCTGGGTTCTTTCCCACAAGGGTCATCTGGGTGGCATCATCCGCTGCCAGAGAAAACCAGGCCGTGTTGAAAATAATCTGTCTTGGTGACCGTTTCCACACATAGAAGTCAGGACGCTGTGCGACGGCCTTCTCTTACGACAACGAGACCGAGTGCTGGCTGGTGGACAAGAACCTTGTGACAGGCAAGGTGGTTGTTGCGATAAAGGGCGAAAATCTGTGGTGCCGCCTTAAGATTCGGTAGTGTGGGAGCATCCATCCCGCTTGCTAGGCAAAATGTCATGAACCTCATGTGTCCAGGAAATTTCTAAGCAGTTACCGGGGTCTGAACTGCCTGCGGAGGATAGCTAGAGACGTCTGAGTTTTGGACTTTCCGTCATTCACACCCTGTTTCGTCCGCCGGCTGACGTCGGAATTATGCAGAGTCAGCATCGGCCCTCCCGTTCATTCCTGTCTCATTTATTGAGCGTGTGCAACATCGCTGTGAATTCCACCCTCTCCCACAATGCTCCAGCGATTGTGGCTGCAGCGCAATGCCGAATTACGCAAGTACGAAGTGACACATGGGCCTGAAAAGCAAGCGGTGCGGGACCTCGAGGTGTTGACGCCACCGAGAAGTGGAGAGCAGGTGAACACCCTAAATACTACCTAAATAGAGTCTTGCACCATCCTTGCCAGTTTTGAAGATGCCACCAAATGGTCAGTCACGGACAATGCCCTTGTCAGCCATGAACCATTGTGGGGGGGTTTTTAGTTCTGGGAAAGATCAATTGGGGCACTTTTTGAAACATCGGTCCCCCACAAGCGGAGGAGGAGACGGGGGCCACAGGCCTTTCTCTCCCTCGAATCCAAAAAGACCCGACGTTTTTTCCCAAAATTTTTTTCGGTCTTCATTAGGGCAGTGGTTCCCGGGGGGTAGGGTTTGTGCCCAAAGGGGGAGGCCCTCAGCTCTCAAGGGTTGAATTTATTGAGGCAAGTCAGGCTGTGGGTTTAAGCTTTTGGGCCCGGGGGAAAACGGAGGAGGGGGGAAGGGGGGTTTTTCCTGGACATGATGTTACAGGGGAAATCCCTGCCTTGGGAAAAAATTTTAGGGGGGGGGAGGAAGATGAAAGGAAAATGAGTTTGCTAGTGCCCTCGACCCCGAGGCTTGGGAAAATTTAAGGCCCCCATCTCTCACATGAGTGCTTGGGTGCTCCCCTTTCCTCAAAAATCATCCCCTTTCATTAAAGGGCCCTCAAAATGAACAAAAAAGTTCTGGGGGTGGCCCCACCCTCTGGATACCCAGTACAAAACAAAAATCAGGGACTTTTTCCCTTCCCCCACCCCAAATTTGGGGGTTAAAAAGCAGGGGAAAAGGAGGAACCCTTGTGAAATTTATCCAAATGGAGGGCCCCTGTTGGTTGCTTTCGGTTTTTTCAAATTTTTCACGGTGGAACAACGTCAGCGACGTGGGCATCAGTAGAGTGCCCAAGTAGCCGTAGCGGCAGTGCAGCAGCAGGCAATTTTGGCAGAAGCCCCAAAAAGGGTGACCCTTTTGGGAATCTTTATTTTCCACCTCACCAAAAGGGATGTAATGCAGGGCACATAAAACAAAAAAACAGAGGGGCCCCGTTCAGATAATGGTGCACGATTATCTGCGTCTCAAAAACCCCAAAGGGTTTTTGGATGTGTTCGGGGCCCCAAAAGACTTTTGGGTAAACGAAAAAAAGATGAAGGCCGGCTCGTCGCCCAAAGCCAAAAAAGTGTTGTTTTGCCCGCAGCCAGCGTCCTTTTTTGAAACGGACCTTCAGCCCCAGCTGGAGGAGGCATTACAGACAAAAAAAATCCCCGGCCCTTTCCCCAAAATAAAGTGG